>CAUYRH010117875.1:0-10164 GCA_963574655.1 Perodicticus potto
ATTAAGAAAATGCTATGAGGGCTATCTCTCACAGTACGATCAAAATGTTTCTGATTGTATATGAAGCACATTCTGCCCTATGATTGCACCAATGTACACAATTATGATTTAATAAAATTATTTTTAAAAAAAAGAAAGAAAATTTAGGATTTTTCACGGTTGGGGATTGATAAGAAAGAAAAATGAAAGATTCTGGTTTGCATTTGTGACAAAGAGCAAATCACATAAAAACTTTGAGGATAACAAAAATAAACTGTTGCCATCAAAACTAAAAGCAGTTAACACACCTAGGAAATCTGAAATAACCTGGAGATCAATGGCTGGCACAAAGTATCACTTAGGAAATTTTGGGACGTAGGGACGGTGGGTGGTTGGGGGGTTGGGAATTCTCTTGGTGTCACCTTAATCTCAATCATATTGGTACTTTCAGTTGTAACATTTCTAAATGCGGTTAAGCAATAGATTCAATACATTTCTGCTGCTAAAAAATATAGAACAATTAGTTTTAAAAGCACCCCTGGGGCACTCAGTGGGAAATAAGCTGTCAGTTGCATTCAGGGAATAATCCAGAAGGCCCAAGGACGAGCTGAACAGGCACTTGCCTGCTTCATCACCCCTCTGACTTCTTAGATGGCAGAGCTCAGCATCAGAGGTTCTCCAGCAAGGGGGCCAACCCACTGAACCTACTGGGAAGTGAGTAGGCAGCTTTTTTGACACAGCCATTTTAATAAAGTAAAAAGAGTCCTGGTGTTTTCTTTCTTTCTTTTTTTCTCTTTGTAATACAAAGTAATCTTTTCCAAAGACACCTTTCAGCCTCATGTCATCTTTGACCCTATCTTCAGAGCGGGAGGGAGGGAGTCTTAGAGGTGTGTTGAAGAGATCTGTTTCATACATGACTTGGAAGTTTTTCAGAACAGAAAGTTAAATTATTAATATGTGAAGGCCAAGTCAAAACATGCTGTGGTCCACAGGGAGCCCTCCACTCCCCTTGTTCACACACACACCCCTCTACAGACCTACTGAATTACTGAATGGGTCAATGTTAGCCACAATGAACTATAATTAGGCATAGGATTCACATAATTGACTATGCTTAGGTTTTACCCAAAGTGATATTTCTAGAGACAGATGGTGGGTTGAGGGAGAAGTGAGCTGGGCAGAATTAGACATGATTCCTTAATTTTCTTGAAGATTTTACCTCTAAAACTCAGAAGTATCAGCCTTCCAAACTCTCCAGCTAAGAGAATCAAAGGTGTTCATGATGAGGATGGGTTAAACACTCAGGCTGTCTTGGGGCCGTGGTGTCCCCACCTCATTGTAAGAGACAGGAACAGATGGGGTGCCAAGATGATAAACAGAGGCAGCTCCCCACTAAGAACTGGAAGGAATAACCTGTTTTCTTTTCATTCTAATACCATTCCTCATTTCTCTTAGTAATGGATCCAGAATAATTCCAGAGGATTCCAGGAGAGATTAGTCATTTCTCCAACTTCCTTTTAGTTCTAGAAACCCCAAATGATCCCACTCACATCCTCATTTCCTCTCTTAGAATCAGCTTTACACACCAAAGGAAATAAGAACAGTTGGCTTCCCTGCTGTCTGACTCTGTTCAAAAGTTAAAGACTCATTTGCATTAACAAGCAAACCTCACGGTGGGGGGGGGGAATGAGAGGAATCTATCAATCATTCACACTCTAGTGCAAATTACTAAAATTCAATTGTTTTCTTTCCTATCTGAAACTTCTGGAGGAAGTTTCTCATGGATGAGCTCTGAGTGCACACCTGAGCTACTCTCAGTAAACAGCATACGTGAACAGACATTATTAGAGATTATGGATGTAGTGTAGAGCCTACACATAATAAGGTTAGCAGAAATTCTATTTGCTAGAACTATAAGAAACAAAAAATAAAAACACAAGCATATATAATACTTTTATAACTTCTTCTCTTGCATCATCTTATTTAATTTTCACAATTCCGTAATGTTGTCTTATCATCATCCCATTTTGTAGGTGAGAGGGAAAAAATTAAATCTTTTGCCTAATAAGAAGGGGAACTAAAATTTGATACCACATGACAAGATCCAAAGCTGGGTATCTTTTCACCATGGGAAAGGCAGCCTTGCTTGTGCATTTTAAGATATCTGCTACTACTGCATCACAGATGTTGGGAAGTAACAGAGGTATTGTCAATGGCAGGAGTACAGATACAAGAAATAAGAAAACTACAGGGTGTCCCAAAAGTCACCTCCAAAGTTGTCATACATACTGAAAATGGGAAATGATAGCTAAAGGTACTTTTATTTACAAAATATTCATTACAAACTTTTACAAAAAAGTGGCCAATACATAGAAAATATTTTAGCTACATTTAGCTACAATTTCCCATTTTCCTTAGTTATGGTGACTTTGGGGGCAACTTTTGGGACACTCTTTAGAAGGGTGGTTTCAACATAGGCAAATCCTTTCACCTTCCTCTTCGTACTCTTCTTGAAGTCTTTCCCAGTAAGCTCAATCTATCTTTATGACTCTACCTTCATCTAGACCATTTCAACAGCTCCTTGAGTTCAAGGTTAAATTCTGTATCAAAGCTATCCAGCATTGGCCTAGATGGAGCAACTTGCCCCCTTTGATAAAATCACTTTTAAAGACTCACAGAAGTAGCCAGCAAGATGGTGCACACCTGTAGTCCCAGCTAGCCAGGAGGCTGAGGCGGGATAATTACTTGAGTCCAGGAGTTCGAGACTAACATAGGCAACACAGCAAGACCTCAAAAAATAAAAAACAAGCAAAAACAACTCATGAACTAGGAGGCTACATACCAAAAGGCGAGGCAGGGTGTGGAAGTGCACACCTGAACGATGTCCAGTTCTATGCCGAGCCCCTGTTCATGAGATAGGGTCCACCTTGAGCATGTCCAGAGGCAGGAACCCACATCGAGTACGCTGAAAGGTAACCATCATAAAAGCCAATAACTGTTAAGTTATCACAAAATCCTCAACAGTTCTATAAAGTAGAACATTCATCATTTTGGGGTGTAGAAAATGAAACGTGGACAGGTTAAGTAATTTCCCCAAGATTTTCAGCCTGAATACCTGAGTCTGGGTTCTTAATCATACTACACTAGGAAACAATATCACGTGAGCTCACTCCGAAACCGGAAAGCTTTTATTCCAGGCAACATAAGATTCGGGGGTGTTTGGCAGTCCTGCCAGTGGAGCAGGACACATTCCGATGGGGAAGTGCCAAAGGGTAGAAGCTGGAGGCAGGTCCCAACGGAACACAGATGTGTCTGCACTGGTAAGGATGCTTCTCCTTTCAGCTATAAAAACCCTCCTCAAAGTATCTGAATCAAAAAGGGGAAAAAACTTTCCATGTAACTAGAACTTGGGGGAGTGAACGGGCCTGGCATAGACCCAGGTGTCCAGATGATGTCACCAGCAATCTGTGTCTTCTTCTCCGCCCTCTGACCCTGCTTCCCTATCAGTTTGCACTGTTCTCAGGCAGATCTCTCCATGACGGGCAGATATGTCACCGCTAGTTCTAAGCTTACATCATCTTACGGTTGCCACTCCCTGGGAAAACTCACAGAAATTAGCAGTCAGTTCTGCCTGTGGACGTGGGGTTGAGAAATCCGTGTGGACTTTACAGAGAGGGTGACAAGGATGTGCATCTTGATGACAGGCAGGCGTTTCCAGGCAAAGAAGATGGGCTTCCCTGTATTGGAGGGACTACTCCATTCTGCTCAAGCATCCTGGAGCATGTGGGAAGCCTAGAGAGATGAGGACAGTTGCCCAGTTCACTGAAAGCCGTTTTGACAAAAGACCAACATACACAACGGCCAATGTACTAAAAATATCCATTCACCAAGTGTTCAATTTATAATTTATCCAATTCATTGATTTATTTTAAAAACCTCTTCTTTGACTATATAAAGTTTACCGCAGTCTGTACTGGATCAGTGGCCTTGGTTGAACAGCTTTTTGTTTGTTTCTAGAGCAAAATTTTAAGGGAAATCCAGTTTATTGAAACCTAAGATCCTCTGGGGGTTCCATCTCCTTAGGATTATACATATTTAATATTAAAAAGTGTATTTTAATCAGGGACCAAATGTCAATGTTTCGTGTAAGCATTTTTCAGTTTCTACTGATTTCTTTCGACCTTTTCTGACTCTTCTAAACATTTCACATCTTCCCAAGCCTGGTTAATGATATTTCTTTTCAGAGGAAGCTTGTACGTCTCTGCTCAAGACTCAGTCCTAACACTTTAGACCTTACTGTTCAATGAGGTAGTCACTAGACACATGTGGCCTTCTAACTTTAAATTAAACACAATAAAAGAGAAGTAACATTTTAGTTCCTTAGTCACGCCAGCCGCATTTCAAGAGATTAGGCACATGTTGATAGCTAGTGGCTGTCATAATGGGCTGAGAACATTTCTGTTGCAACAGAATATTCTATTGGACAGCGTTGCTTTAAACCAGCCTGATGACTCTCAGGCTTGCCTTTTACCTGAGATTCTGGGGGGATTTGGGGGCCAGAGGTTGTTTGTTTTTTGGTGAGACAGAGTTTTACTTTGTCACCCTCGATAGAGTGCTGTGGTGTCACAAGTCACAGCAACCTCAAACTCTGGTCTTAAGTGATTCTCTTGGTTCAGCCTCCCAAGTAGCTGGGACTACAGGCACGCGCCACAATGTCTAGCTATTTTTTGTTGTTGTAGTTGTCGCTGTTTAGCTGGCCCGGGCCGGGTTTGAACTCACCAGCCCCGGTGTATGTGGCCGGCACCCTAACCACTGAGCTATAAGCACTGAGCCCCTGAGATTCCACAGCAGCTAAGGAGCCAGACTTTACTCCTGCCTCTGGTCTGGACTCCCTAAGGACCCTACTTGCCCAGGAAGGGAATTTAGAAAGCAAGCTCATAGCTGATCACTGTTTAAATTTTGTTCATTTTCTAGTCTAGTAATAGGATGAGTTGTTCTAATACTTTTAGGGCTTCTGTGCGAAATTTTCTAAGGAATGACCTGCCTTAATTAAATATAAATGAATGTTGTTTTATTTTGCAGTGTTCTCCTTCCTCATAGTCCACTGCCCTAGAGAGAAGGACGGAGGGTGGGAAGGAGGGAGGGAGGGACAGAGGAAGGGAAGAGAGCGGGAAGGAGAGAAAGAGAGAGGGACGGAGGGAATTGTAGTGAGAGAGAGAAAGAGATGCTCTTGTCAGCAAACTCCTTACTAAAAATATTAATTCCACTAAAAGCATCGAAAGGGCTTTTTTTCCCTTAGAATGGAAAAAAAATACAGCTGCCTGGCAAAATGGAAGGCTTGAATGAACATTTCAAGTTCTACCTGTCACAAGCCATTAGTTGAATTGCCTAAAGAAATCCCTTGACAAGTATAAGTGCTGTTTTTATGTTGGAAAGCTTCATAATGCTGCCCACAAGAAGAAATTTCTCCACAAAAGCTCCTTCTGTTTAATAAGGTGATTTGTTCCAGTAACAGCGATAATAAAATTGCTGAATTGAAACAGGATTGTTCAATGAAGACCTGAATCCAATTTGCTGGACTAGTATGATTACACTTTTATCTCTGTGTTTACTCATTTGTAGAATTGCTACCAGTCTTTTGATACACAATTAATAGGATTAATGGTTTTCAGGACCAGAAGGCGGGAACAGAGAACAGAACCCGTTCTTACGTGGCCCGGCAGCTGTGTGTTGACCTATTTAGGCCTGTGCCCTTGTTGGCCCTGCTACTCCAGAATGATAGTCACCTGCCTTTCCTTGTCTTTTAAAGTAGGTTTCTTTTCCCAATGACAATTATTTTGAATAATTATTTCTATGTTAATGTAGATCCTTCCCATCTCTGAGTTTCTCTGAGCTGATGGTGAAGCCTCATTGGCCCAGGAAAAGAAGGTAAACTCAAGAATAGCAACATTAGTCTTCTAAAATTAAACTGTTGGGGTGGTCTATCTTCTTCATCTAATAATTCTTACTGTCATTCCATGGCTTTAATAAAAGAATGAAAAATTTTGTCTTTCTTTTTGAGACAGAGTCCTACTCCATCCACCCTGGGTATATATAGTACTGTGGCGTCATCACAGATCCCAGCAACCTCCGTCTTTTGAGTTCAAGTGATCCCTAGCCTCCTGAATGGCAGGCACGACAGGTTCCAACTACAATGCCCAGCTAGTTTTTCTATTTTCAGTAGAGATGGGGGTCTCACTCTTGTTTCAGCTGGTCTCTGAACTTCTAAGCTCAACCAATCTACCCTCCTGGGTCTCCCAGAGTTCTGGCATTACAGGCATGAGCCGCTGCTCTTGTATTAGCTGGAAATTTTTACAGGCTTGGGCATAATAATCATGTTTATGTTATTTTTGTGGTAGTTCGCATGTGCTTTTAATTTTTTCTAATCAACATTGCCTTTGGGATGGTGCTATCTTAAGCCCTCTGGCATAACTGCATAGTATACAAAGTAAGATTATTAAATGCATAAGGCAGTTTTGTTTGTTGGGTTTGGGTTAGTAATGACTTAAGCCAGTGCCTTGCAGTGGTTCTCAACCTTCCTAATGCCGCAGCACTTTAATACAGTTCCTATGGGTCGTGACCCAGAGGTTGAGAACCACTGCTTTATAGGCTACCAGAGCATTTTAAGACCAGAACTTGATCATTTTTAGCAGACACTGGTATCTTTGCCTGGGTTCCAAGAAAATAGAGCATACAGGAAATCTCAGTGTTCATGTTCTAGTAAGGGAATCTCAGGGAGGCAAGAGTGGGAGAAAAAAATGAATCTAGGCAGGGAACAGAGGAAGCGTATACAAGGTAGTACGTTACGACGTCCACACAGCATCACTGGCAGCTTAGTCATACCGGGTATGCTCAGAGAAGCTAAAGGAAACCTCTGTGTTTTAGAACATTCTGTCAGAGGGCAGGAGAACAAGCAAAGGTCCTTATTAGGGTGTTAAGTCACCTATGTTTGCCAGTTGAGTTTACCAGTTGAGAGGCATAAACAACATCGAATATAACTAGCAAGTCAAATTTATTCTGAAGAGCTCTTTGCATAAATAAGGAGGAGCATTTTCCCCAGGACCCGGTCATAGGTAAAAATTAGCAAAACATTTATTGAATCTTCCAAAATGGCATCTCCTAAACAACTGTCTATATTAAGTGGGATATTTATGTAATTGTAGATGGGGTTTCCCTGCTATAATTTTAACTGTGTGATCCATGTGGCAAAGATATCCTCCCAAGAAAAATACGGAGATGACTGGCTTATTCACCCATGACCTCAGGGCTCTGAATGTCACAGACACTACGGAGAGAAGTTATTGATTGAATGAATGATAGTGACTAGTCAGCCAGTGAGGCCAAGGCACCTACTTCATCAGTCACACCCTCATCCTGGCTCTGCCTAAATTCACTGAATATGATCAACATGCCATGAACGTAACTTCACCTTGAGAAGAATATTCTGGAGCATAATAGTAGCATTTCTATGCTCACATTTTAGTGGCAATAGAAGCATATTTTCCACCAGGCTTGAGTTCCCTCCTTAGTCCCTTAGCAAGTTTGCTTAATTGACAATCTTAAATAGTAATTTTGGTATCAGAATATTAGTAGGAAAACATTTTTTATATACAGGCTGAATATTCCTTACTCAAAAGGCTTGGAACTGGAAGCATTTCAAAGTTTGGATTTTTTTGGATTCTGGAATACTTGTATGCATATAATGAGATACCTTTTGGACAGAACCCAAGTCTAAACATGAATTCATTTATGTCTCCCATGCACCTTATACACATAGCCCGAAGGTATTTTTTAATTGTTTGGAATTTATTGAGGGTGCAAAGAATTAGGTTACACTGATTGCAGTTGTTAGAGTCCCTCTTGTAATTGTGTCTTGCTGGCAAGATGTGTACCATACACCATGACCCCCCATCTGCCTTCCTCCTCCCCTCCCCCTGCTCCCTCCCTCCTCTACCCCACTCCTTGTATTAGGTCATCTACTTGCCTTCACATGAGGATAGAGTACATTAGATTCTTGCTTCTTCATTCTGGTGATGCTTTACTAAGAAGAATGTGTTCCACCTCCATCCAAGTTAATACAAAAGATGTAAAGTCTCCATCTTTTTTAATGGCTGAATAGGATTCCATGATATACATATACCACAGCTTGTTAATCCACTCCTGGGTTGATAGGCAGTTAGGTTGTTTCCACATTTTGGTGATTATAAACTGAGCTGCAATAAACACTCTAGGGCAAATGTCTTTATGATAAAAGGATTTTTTTCTTCTGAGTAGATGCCTGTTTTTCTATATAATATTTTTAATAATTTGGTGCATGAAAAAAAGTTTTTTTTTTTTCATGAAACAAAGTTTTGACTGCATTTTGACTGTGACCCATCACATGAGACCAGGGGTGGAATGTTCCCCTGATAGGATCATGTCAGCACTGGAGGATTTCAGATTTCAGACTTCAGATTTTCAGACGAGGGATGCTCCACCTGTATTAGAAACCTTTCTACAGAGTCCCTGTCATGCCATGCATCTGACTTTCATCAGCTGCTGAACACTTTCAAAACATCTTCTTCAGGGTACAAGAAAATGGTGAAGTTCTTTACTCTGCACAGGAAATATCACGTAGATACTGATCATTGTTTTCCATTTAAACTGATAGTGTCTGCAAATCTTAATGTTTAATAATACAAGCACCTTCTTTTCTGTACTGGCAATCCTTACTTTGCATGGTGGTTTGAGACAACACCGAACCTTACAAGTTGAAATTATGCAAAACCATCTTAATTGTAAAGAAGAAAAAGTATAATTGTTCCATGACATAAAAAGTCAAAATGTTTAATCCACTTCGTGTGTTACAAACATATAATGAAATGAAAAATAATCAAACCAGCATTTATTACACTATAATGTAAAACATTAGAAATATTAATGTGTTTTATTCTTTGTAAAAAACTCATAATTTGCCCGTGTTCATATGCATGAGGTCATCTCTTTCACGCATTGGCAAATTATCACTTCTAAGTACAAAGCAGCTTTCAAGAATTCCAAAGGATAATTTCCTATCTTTTATGATGCCAATGTCGTGAAATATCTTCAAAAGTTCTTTAAATATGAAGTTTTTGCTAATATCACTTCATCCGGGACACATCTGTCCTTTTCATCACAACCACATCGTCATTTATGTCAATGAGCTTGTTTTCACTAAGTTCCTCTGGCTGCACATGAAAAATCTCTGAACAGTAACAGTGACAACCTCCTTCCAGTCAGTTATTTCTTCCATAATGCCATTTAAGTTTGATTTGAATTTCACATCTAGGATTATCACTTTTCATTTGTTTGCTACAATTTCATCTTTGTGGCCAGTTTCCTCTTTGGGGGATAGTCCCAAATAAATAAATAAACAAACAAACCACTATCCCCCAAAGAGGAAACTCCACTTTCGTAAGATAAATGCACATGAATTTATCAGGCTCCCAAACCATACCTCTGCCTCTCTGAGGGTGCCTCGTTCACCTTAGATCTGACACCCAGAAAGGTGAGTGTGCACTAACTACTTGGTAAATGAAAAAAATAAATACAAAGAGGCAACATGGCTACACACTTTACTGAATAAGAGATGCTCAGGGACAAATCACCGACACATTTTGAAAGAAGTGATGTGACGGGTCACTGATCATACTGCACACCTGTCATTCACCTGGTGATTAGAGGACTGAAGAGCTAGCATCATACTTTATGCAATTATTCACAATCAATTTGCCATAATGTCCAAAATTTGAACCAAGTCGTTGGGGGGCTGGTACTATTTAAATAAACTGTGGTAATAGATTAAATAAACAAACCACAGTAGCTGAAACGTATTCCTATCTGAACCTTACGAAGTGAGGACTGCCTTTTTTAAGATATCCAATGCTTCTGGATTTGGAGCCAGAACTTAACTAACAAACACAAGATAAAAGGAATCTGTCCCAGCTCCATCCATGTACACACAAAAGAGGTAAAGTCTCCATCTTTCTGGAACATATTCTTCTTAGCAAAGTATCTCAAGAATGGAAGAAAAAGTATCCAATGTACTCAGCCCTAATATAGAGCTAATTTATAGCTTTCATATGAAGGCTAAAACCCAATTATAGCACAAGAATACAGGGAAAAGGG
>CAUYRH010117876.1:0-16775 GCA_963574655.1 Perodicticus potto
CTGGGAAGAATCAACATTGTTAAAATGTCCATACTACCCAAAGCAATATACAATTTTAATGCAATTCCTATTAAAGCTCCATTGTCATATTTTAAAGACCTTGAAAAAATAATACTTCATTTTATATGGAATCAGAAAAAAGCTCGAATAGCCAAGACTTTACTTAGAAATAAAAACAAAGCAGGAGGGATCACGCTACCAGACCTGAGACTGTACTATAAATCAATAGTGATCAAAACAGTATGGTACTGGCACAAAAACAGAGAGGTAGATGTTTGGAACAGAACAGAGAACCAAGAGATGAACCCAAATACCTACCGTTATTTGATCTTCAATAAGCCAATCAAAAACATTCAGTGGAGAAAAGACTCCCTATTTAACAAATGGTGCTGGGAATCCTGGCTGGCAACCTGTAGAAGACTGAAATTGAACCCACACCTTCACCACTAATGAAGATAGACTCACACTGGATTAGAGATTTAAACTTAAGACATGAAACTATAAAAATACTAGAAGAAAGTGCAGGGAACATTCTTGAAAGCATTGGCCTGGGTGAATACTTTATGAGGAAGACCCCCAAGGCAATGGAAGTAGTATCAAAAATACACTACTGGGATCTGATGAAACTAAAAAGCTTCTGCACGGACAAGAACACAGTAAGTATAGCTAGCAGACAGCCCTCAGAATGGGAGAGAATATTCGCAGGCTATGCCTCTGACAAAGGTTTAATAACCAGAATACACAGAGAACTCCAATGTATTAGCAAGAAAAGAACAAGCAACCCCATCTCAGGATGGGCAAAAGATCTGAAGAGAAACTTCTCTAAAGAGGATAGGCGCATGGCCTTCAGACACATGAAGAAATGCTCATTATCCTTAATCATCAGAGAAATGCAAATCAAAACTACCTTGAGATATCATCTAACTCCAATAAGATTTGCCCACATGGAGCGAGTAATCTAGTGACTGAGCAGCTTAAAGGTGGGGACTGAGACGCCTCATAGCCTTAGCCCTCAGAGGCATAGGGCGAGATTGGTTTTGGCACACGGGGTAAGTGGATAGCCATTCAAGGAGTGATCCCAGCCACAGAACTTTCCTGGGAAAGCTTCTGCCTAGCCCAAGTTAGCAACTTAAAGTCTCCTAAGTAGGCAAAGGAGGATTTAAGCTCTCCACTCTGCAGGGCTTGAGAAATCATTAGAAACACAGGATCACTCCCTACAAAGATCCGAGTACCAAGTCAATTAACAGAAAAGGAGAAGTTCTGATGGAAATGTTTGGAAATGATACTGAAGAGCAGTGAGCAAATTTATAAAGACTTAGACTCAGGTGCAAGGTCCCCAGAAAGCATAGTGCTAAGACAGGAAATAAGGAAAAACTGGCTTAAAGAAAAGTTAGCGATTTTAGGCCTTTTCATTAAGTGCGTGCGTGTGTGCCTGGGGGCTTTCACTCTTGAGACTTAGGCAACAGACAGATAAAGGACAGAAAGAGGTGGCCTACATGTTAAAATAAAAAATACAATAAGAAAAAGTTTACTTTTAAAATATTTGACTCTATAATTTTCTTCTCCACCCTGCTATCAGAATCATCACTAAAAATGATTCAATCTTTTTGGCATAAAGTTAAATAATTTTTATTTGCAAATATTAAAATCGCCACCAGTGACAACAGCACACACAGCCCACAGACACACTCGAGGGTCACTCTAGTAGGAAAAATACCTTCCCACCAAATAACCCCTAAGTGAATCCCAGGAATAGCAAACCCTCTGGCATGCACAGAGCTTCCAATCCACGTTAACTTGTTGCATTCTTCATTACACATAGATAGCCAAAAGCCACTATAAAGCTGAGAAAAATCCCAAAGACTAAAATAATGTAAAAATAAACAGAAAAACAGAAACTCAGGTGATACAAAGATATTGCTAGACAGAGGGGGAAAAAGGATAAATAAAACTATTTTTAATTTTACCTTCAAGAGACAAAGAAAATAATCCATTAAGCAAAAATTGAGGGCTATAAAATGGAACAATTTGAGGTAATTAAGACTTTTGGTAATTAAAAGTATGCTAGCCAGCATTTAAAAAGCAAATTGAAAGGGTTTAGAAAATCCTAAAAAGCATTAACAAGAAAGAGTTATAAACAACAGGAAGTAAACGTTATGAAATTTGAGGATCAGCCTAGGTATTCTAACTTTCAAATTACATGGACAATAAAAGAAGAAAAAAGAAAGGGAAGGAAATTATCAAAGGAAGAATATAACACTTCCTCAGAAATGCTATCAGATTATTCTGAACTCTCAATGAAAGTTATATCCAAACAAGGCCTATTTTTACCTATATCAAAACACAAGTTTAAATTATGTCCTACAGACTCACAGAACACAAAAATCAGGTACATGAATGACAGTAGAATTTTCAACAGCAATATTGTAAGTCAGATACAAGTAAAGTAGCTAAAAAATATACAGATGAACTAGAAATTTAATGTGAAAGTAGAATAAAGGTATTTTCAGGCATTTATTTAAAAAATGTATTTGCCATAAGAGCTTTCTGAAGAAGGGTATAATCCAAAAGAGAAAGGAAAAGAACTAAGTGGAAGGAAAGAAGGAAAGGAAAAAAAAGGGAAGGAGAGAGGGAAGGGAGGGTAGGGGAAGGGAAGGAAAAGGAAAGAAAAAAAGAAACACTATATTAGTCAAGGTTCAGAGGAACAGAACCCATAGGATATAGATAAATATAACTATAGGGTAGATACATAAATATATATAAAAGAAATTTATTATAAGGAATTGATTCTCCTGACTATAGAGGCTAAGTCTGGTGATCCAGACTTCTGCAAGCTGGAGACCCAGGAAAGCTGATGGTGTAATTTTAAGACCAAGAAAGTCAGTGCCATTAAATCCCGGTCCAAGGACAGAAGACTAATATCCCAGCTCAAGCAGTCAGATAGATACTGAGGGAATTCTTCCTTCTTATGCCATGTCATTCTATTCAGCCCTCAGTGGATTGGACCGTATCTGTACCAACCCCCAATAAGAAGGGCAATCCGCATTTGCTCAGTCTACTCACACAAATGCTCATCATATCTTCTAAGAACACCCTCCTAGATCTACTCAGAAATAATGTTTAGCCATTTATGTGCGCAACTCGTGATCCAGTCAAGTTGAGACGTAAAACTAATCATCACAAACGTAATTCTCAGGAAACAAGAGTCTAGCCCCAGAAAGGAGGAAGGAAAGTCCCCCATTAATGAGGAGAAGCATACCTATCAAGTAAAGAATTCTTACTAAAGATGTGTGATGAGGGTGGTGGGATGGAGATCTGCAGGAAAACAACAAAAATCATATGTTTGACCATGTAGAAAATGTATTTATAGTAGCTTTATTCATAATCACCCAAAGAATGAATGATTAAACGAGCTGGGATACATACCTACAATGGAATATTATTCAATGATATAAGGAAATGCACTATTGAACCACAAAGAGACATGGAGGAAACTCAAATGCATATTGCTTTCAGACTCAAAGGCAGTCTGTGTGAGTCAAACTGTATGACATTCTAACATACTAACTGTGTGAGTCAAACTGTATGACATTCTGGGTAGCATGATACTACAGAGACAGTAAATAGATCAGTGGTTGGCAGGGGTTAGGGCGAGTGGGAAGAGGGATGAATAAATAGATGAAGCACAGCGGACGTTTAGAGCAATGAAACTACTCTGTATGATACCTTAATGGTAGATACATGACATGTATTTGTCAAAACCTTAGAACAGTATAATGCAAAGAAAGAAACTATGTTAAACTACAGACTTCAGATTAATGATAATGTGCAATGCTGGGTCGCCAATGTAACAAATGTACCCACTAGGGGGAATGGTGTGCAAAAAGAGAAGTATTGTAAAACTTCAAATGACATGAAAATTCTTTAAAATACTCTTATTTTACCTTTCAGTGGGAAATACATCTAATCAGAAAAACGAAAAGATCTACAACACTGAAATATAATAAGAAACATATATTTAGTTTTCATCCTAGGTTCATGGCACAGAATTCATAAACCCTTTGGAATTTCCTAAGTGATGATGGTGAGAGGAGTGTCTTTGTTGTAATTAAGCCTCTCTAGATCCTATCTGAGTTTATGCTAATGAAGTGACTCTTAAAGGATGAGTGCTGCTTGCTGGGGAAGGAAGAGGGGTGGAGGAGCGGACTGTTAGTACCAAGCCCTGAACCCCGGGGAGGGGAAAAGGCTGGGGATTGAATCAATAACCAATAATCAATGATTTGATCTGTCATGCCTATGTAATGGAACCTTTATAGAACCCTACATAACAGGATTTAAGGGATTTATTAGGAATATAAATAATAGGTGAGTATGGTTTACACACTAAGCTGATGGAGAAATTAGTTGTGGTCGCAGGTAGAATAGACAGCTAGGGAAGTTGAATGTTTTGAAAATGAACCTTTGCGAACTTCTAAGGTTTCACGGAAACATTCCCTCTGAGGTTCTACTGGTCAGGAGAAAGGTCACAGTTTGCGTCTATCCTCTTTACTTTTTCTCTTTTTCCTTTCTACTTCCAAGTTATATTTGTGATTCTTCCTTGCGTATTTATTCACTTGGCAAGGGGCTATGGCAACAAATAGATTCTCAGGCCCAGTGACCTTACCCAACCAGGGCTCAGTATCACCTACATCTAGGTTACAAAACATTTCTCCAGAGATTTAGGATTCCCTAAATAGGAATCCCATGAGGCCATTATATGATATTAACACACAAATTTCCAGGTTTAGGCTTCATTATCAGGGAATCAGTGGGGTGAGTCCCATCAGCCCTATAATAGCTTTGTTTTGTTTTTTTCTGGTTTTTGGCAGGGGCTGGGTTTGAACCCGCCATCTCCAGCATACGGGGTGACTGCCCTACTCCTTTGAGCCACAGGTGCCACCTAGCCTTATAATAGCTTCTTTACCCAGACATTCTCAGGTCTGGTGTAGCCTCTTGTCTTGGTGTTGATAGATTTCCATTTTTCCTGGTTCCTTCCATTTTGTATTTAGAATGCAAGAGCAGTGTACACCAGGGTGGGCAGAATATCTTTAGAAGTATGTGGTTTGGAGTATCATTTATGGGAATTGTTGAAATCAGGTTCTGTGTGTTCCTCATACCTATAGGTCTTCCAGTAAATAGTACAGTGCCTTTGTACATTACATGTGCTTAATAAATATTAATATACTACATAGTTCAGGCCAGCCTATCTAAGCAAAGTAAAATACATGTTGGTACTAGTAGATATTAAGAAGCATCATACTAAATTTCAGATATTGATTTAAGTATCTTACAGAAGTAGGTATGTCCTGGGAGCAAATCTAAGAAATCATGACCATCGACTTTATTAGTTCTGTCATTGTATTTACCACTTACACATGTCTCATCTACTCCATTTCATTATTAAAATTTTCTCTTTATAAATAAATTCAATATTACTGATCTAGTAGCAAAATGTAGATACTTTATATTTTCCAGTTGTTCAAGTAAGTTTTCTCACCTGGTGTTCATGGCTCCATTTTCCACAGGACTGTATGAAATAGGAGTATAGTCCATAACTGTGGAATACAGCAGTAGATCAAGGTACACCAAAGGATTGGATTTGCGTTTGCAAGCCTCGTATTTTCAACAATTAAACTATACAAATGTTTAGCCTACCATGGCCAGAATACAGTTATTTGGTAATATTTTTTTGGTATGTAAATATTTTTTTGATTGACTGGTTTCATCACACAAAGAAGACAATTGTGCTTTCCCAGAACATTTAAATATTTTTTCATGATTGATTATATATAATAAACTGGACTCTTCATCACAATATGTATCACATGTATAGCCTCAAACTTCACCAAGGCAGATCATATGCTTTTTAAATGGAGTGTTGGAATTTATGCATATTTTTGTGGAAATAATTACAATTTGGCTATATTTTATCACATATGGTACACTTAGTTATATAAAATTAGTCTCCTGTTTTAGATTACACTTGTATTACTTATTACACAAAATATGTCACACAGATCATACTTTATTATGACTGTAGAAAAAGTATGCCTACTATATTTACTGCTATAACCCAGTAATTCCATGAGAGTTTCAGAGTTCCCTTGGGAATTCCGCATAGTGACATGCCATTCCAAGTTGCCAGAATCCACTTTTGGATATGCATGATTTTTCTTAAAAATATGTTGCAATTCATGTAGCCAAGCAATTCTCCCTTTGGCTACTCATCTGAGGAGTCTCAGGAGATTAAGCATTTCTATTCTAGGGTTGAAACTATTTACCCTTTGAAACAAGTATAAGAGAATAAAACTCAAGCTGCCTTTAAAACTGTTACTTTGGACTGGATGCCGTGGTTCATTCCTGTAATCCCAGCACTTTCAGGAGCTGAGGCAGGATAACTTGAGCTTAA
The DNA here is from genome assembly GCA_963574655.1 of Perodicticus potto. Taxonomy (NCBI): domain Eukaryota; kingdom Metazoa; phylum Chordata; class Mammalia; order Primates; family Lorisidae; genus Perodicticus; species Perodicticus potto. The sequence continues at coordinate 6,449 of CAUYRH010117876.1, forward strand.
GAGTTTGAGACTACAGTGAGCTACGATCTCTCCACTGTAACCCAGCATGGGTGACAGAGTGAAATCCTTCCTTAAATGAATTAAATAATTGAGTCATTGAATAATCAATTAAAAAAAACAAAACTATTACTTTGAAAGCAAATGTTACCTTTAGCCTTTCTCTAAACAATTAAATGCCTATTTAATACTTAAAAGATGTTAAGAGGCATACGAACATATCATTACAATAAAATGAAAGGTGTCTTGAAAGATTCCTTCATGTTATGACAAACGCCTTTGAGTAGAATCCAATGAAAACCTGTTCTATTTATAAGAATTTCTCTGAGGAAGACTATTCAAAACATTCTTCCTAAAGAGATAGGTCATAAAATTGCTAATGTGATCTCATCCTTGGCTCTCAGTCTGTTTTTTAATACTTCTTGATGAAAATGAATGTAAATGATTACCAATCTCTCTGCATAGAGTTTGAATTGACTGGAAGAATATTATTGAGTAACTTTTTTTCTTCTTCTTCTTTTTTTTTTTTTTGCCATTTTTGGCCAGGGCTGGGTTTGAACTCGCCACCTCTGGCATATGGGACTGGCACCCTACTCCTTTGAGCCACAGGTGCTGCCCTATTGAGTAACATTTCAGCCTTCTGATTTTCCATGAATCATCTCAAATCACTTCCTCAAAGTCTATTTACTCAAAATCCATTATCTGGAAAAATGGAATGGATATACTTTTCCCATTCTTCCCCTTATGTACAACTAAAAACCCAGGCATTCTTATATAAAAACAAACAAAGGAAAATTTGGACAAATGGAGAGAAGACAGAACAACTAGGAACATCAAGACCTAAGGGATGATATGATGATAAGTTCCCTGTGTTTCCTTTTTTTCACTACATATGGCCCAGACTTTGAGCTAAAGAAGCTGGCAGTGAAACAGATGAATGTCAAAAAGCAAGTCCCAGAAAAATCCCACTCTCTCTAATTTAAAGCTAGGGCGAGCATCCCAGAAAGACAGAAACCTTTAGACAATAATTGGTCTACTCGAGCCAACCATCACAAGAAAAATGGTGATCTCGTCCCTATCTTCATCAGCAAAACAAAGAGTTAAGAACTACATATCCAGGATATCTGGTGGTAACTAAGTGCCCCTTCCTACTTGCTAAGATGATGTCTGAAGAGGCTTTGTGGAGAGTCAGGACTCTCACTACTTCATAGACCCAATGAGGTCATGCCTTTCGTGGTGAGAACAGAGGAATGCAGGAGCAGGAAAAAGCCACTTCTACCCCTCCCAGCCAGGAAGGTATGAGCGGGAAAGCCTCACTGAGGCAGAATTCCCGCCACTGCCCAGCAGTGATGGGGAACCCTCTCACCATGTATTCTAGACTGACCTAGAATTCTACCTTCATTTAACAGCATAGCGACATCACTGATACCCGTCTCCTGCTGTCCTTGCAAGAGTGGTGTTAAAGACGGTTAAAACAAATGTATAAGTAAGATCCAGTTATATACCATCACAACAGCAATTATCAAGTTTAAATCAAAAGTCACTATTGCTTCAAGAATTAGGAAGTTCTCAAAATGAATGGAAAAAAAAATCAGTAGAGGACAGCACTGAGAAGATAGATATATTTGAATTAATTGATAAAGACTTTATCCTAATCATCATGGAAGAACTTCAATAAGCAGTTATTAACAGGGTCAAACAAATGTTTAAAACAATTTATAGTCTCAGCAAAGAAATAGGAAATATAAAGATGACCAGATGGAAGTTTAAGAATAGAAAAATATAATGATTCTATTTATCTTTGTTCATTCTTTTCGAGGCTTTTGTTTCTAGTCCTTATCTTAAACACTGTTATTGTTATTAAATTTTAAGTCTTTTCAATTCTTTGAAGGCAATCAGTGGAAACCTAATAAACACATGTATATGTAAAAATAAAAAATAAGAAAAATATAATGACTGATATTCAAGAAACAAATAACTACATGGATGAGCTCAACAACAAAATGTAAAGGGAAGATAAAAGAATCAAGAATCAGTAAACTTGAAAATCCAAAGTACAAATTAGTAAACTTGAACAACACGAAAAATAGACAAAAAATATAAGATGAACAGCGTGAGAAGAACATGTGGGACAATAACAAAGATCACAATTTGTGTCTTCAAAGTTCCAGAAGAAGATAAGAGAGAGGTTGAAAATCTGCCAGAATTATTTCCAAATTTGGCAAAGGAAATAAACCCATCTATTCAAGAAGTTGAATAAACTACAATAGAATAAACCTAAAGAAACAACACCAAAAATATTCATATTCAAATTTCTGAAAGTAAAGACAAACAAAAATTTTGAAGGCAATGAGAGAGAACACACACTTAATCTCCAAGGGAAAAATAATTGGAGTTACACTGGATTTCTTACCAGAAACAACAGAGGCCAGAGGGAAGTGACACATTTTCCAAGAACTGCAAGGAGTCAATTCAGAATTCTTTAGCCAGGAAAATATTTTTAAGACTGGACATTTAGAATATCAAAATGTTCTCAGATGAATAAAAACTAAGAGAAACTGATAAAATCATACCTACCCTGCCTATCAGAACTTAATAACCAGACTCAGCTGTTCTTTCCATCACCCACTGTCCTCTCTACCTCAGACCCAAACACAGTTGACAGAAAGAGAGTAAAGAGTTTTTTCCCCTTCTCAGGGAGAAAGCACACAAACTTTAAATATTTTATGTATCACTACAGAATTAGTTGTATATACTTTAAGTGAACTGTTTTGTCATTCTCACTTAATCCTTGTAGTAAATTTGCCAAGTACATGGTAAATAACCCTATTGTGACAAACGGCTAACCAAATCAGATTAATCCATTGAAGTATCACAAATAAAATTTTCTTAATCCACTTTTATTTATAGCTTTTTTGTTTTAGTTTTTTTTCAAAATAACAAGCTAGTACAAGTATTATTATTATGTGAATGAATTGTATAATGCTGAAGTCAGGGCTTTTAGTGGACCCATCACCAGAGTAGCATATATTGTGCCCAATAAATATGATTTTATGTTTCATCTCCCTCACAGTTTTCAGTTTTCAGTGTCCTGTATCACCATGTGTATCCATTGTGTAGCTCCCACATATTAGTAAGAATATGTGGTGGTAGTTTTTCATTCCTAAAAACTTCACTTAGGGTGTTGTTCTCCACTTTCATCCAGGCTACTGTGAAAGATGTCATTTTATCTTACCACTGAGGTTGAGAAGTACTCCATGGAGTGTATGTGCATATATAATCCAGTGCATAATCCAGGATAGTCCAATGGAATCCAGTATATATGGATTCAGCATGCCTGTGGCTTGCAGACCCCCACCTGCAGCCGCTTGCTCAGGAGAAAGGCGTCCTGTTCAGGATCATGGCCCAGGAAGTGCTTCAGCATGGCACTGGTGTCCTCAGAGCCGTGGGACCTCAGGATGCAGCTTTCATAGTCCATGCCAACCTTGCTGTTCAGGACTCCCTCCTGCTTGAAGCATGTGTGAAACGTGTCCATGGTGTGTATATATATATCACATTTTTTTTATCTACTCATCAACTGATAGACCCTTATATTGATTCCATCTTTTTGCAATTGTGAATTGTGCTGGGATAAATATTTACAAGCAGATGTTCTTTTGATGTACTGAATTCTTTTCCTTTTGGTAGATACCCAGGATTGGGATCGCTGGAATGAATGGTAGATATAATACTAGTTCTTTGGTAAATCTCCAGAACATTTTCCATAAAGATTGTTCTGATTTATAGTCCCAACAACAATGTACATGCATTTATGCATTCCTTTTTCACAGCACCCATGCCAATATCTATTGTTTTCTTTTATTTTTTAGTAATGATCATTCTGATAGGGGTAAGTCTTACTCATAAATTATTTCTGACATCAACTACAAGAGTTTTTTCCTGTTTTCTCCTGGAATTTTTTTGGTTTCAGATTTTACATTTAAGTCTTTAATCCTAATGAGTTAATTTTTGCATACAGTGAGAGATGAGGATCCTGTTTCATTCTTTAGCATAGGGCTAGCCAGTTTTCCCAGATCACTGAATGAAGAGGGATTCCTTTCCCCAGTGGATATTCTTGTGTGCTTTTTCAAAAATCAGTTGGTTGTGCCAATATGGTTTTATTTCTGTGTTCTCTGTTCTGTTCCATTCGTCTATATCTCTACCTTAATACCAGAATCATGTTGTTTTGGTTCCTACAGGCTTGTATTATCTGAAGTCAGGTAATGTGATATCTACTGATAGGTTCTTTTTGCATAAAACTGCTTTGGCTATACAAGCTCTTTTATGATTCCATACGATGTTTAGAATTAATTTACCTAAATTTGTAATAAAAAAAGACTTTGTTATTTTAATGAAAATTGGGTTGGATCAGTAAATCACTTTGAGCAATATGAACATTTTAACAAGGGAAATTTTTCCAATCTATGATTGTGGGTATTTTTCCATTTATTAGTGTCATCTATGATTTCTTTCATCAGAGTTTTATTGTTCTCCCTATAGAAATTATTCACCTACTTAGTTAAATATATTCCAAGGTATTTAGTTTTCTTGCAGCTCCTACATAAATGATATTAAGTTCCTGATTTGATGCTGAGCTTGACTGTACACTGATTGGTGTACATTTATTTTATGGCCTGAGAATTTGCTGAATTTATTTATCAAATAGAGGCCTAGTCATCTTTTCATGGAGTCTTTAGGGTTTTCTGGATACAATATCACATAACTGTCAAACAAGGATAGTTCAACCACCTGCTTCCCAATTAGGATGCCCTTCATTTCTTTCCCTTACATGATTGTTCTTGTTATGACTTCAGGTGTAATGTTGAATAGAAGTAGTGACAGCGGGCACACTTGTCTTGTTTCAGTTCTTAGGGGGAATGCTTTCAACTCTTCCCCATCCAATATCATGATCACTGTAGGTTTATCATAATGGCTTTTAGTATTTTGAAGTATATTCCTTCTCTGCCTAAATTCTGAGGTTTTTAATCATAAAGGAGTGTTATTGAATACTTTTTCTTTAGTTATGGAGATGATCATATTGTCTTTTTTTTTTGATCATATGGTCTTGTTTTTACCTGTTTATGTGATGAATCCCTTTATTGATTTGCGTATGTTGAACCATCCTTGTATCCTTGAGAGAAAACTGACTTAATCATGGGGAATTATCTTTTTCATGTTCCATTTATTTTGATGAGAATTTTTACATCTATGTCCATAAGGCACACTGTTCTATAGTTTTGTTCTGCTGTTTCTTTTCCTGGCTTTGATACCAAGGTGATACTGAGTTCATAGCATAAGATAAGGAGGATTCCTTCCTTCTCAATGTTATGGAATACTTTCACTAAAATGGGTACCAGTTCTTCTTTGCAAGTCTGGTAAAATTCAGCTGTGACGTCATGTAATCTGAGTTTCTGTTGTTGTTATGGTTGAGAGCATTTTATTACTGCTTCGATCTCTCTGCTCATTATTGGTCTACTTGGAATTTCTATTTCTTTCTGATTCAGGCCTGGGAGGTTTTAAGATTACAAAAATTCCTCCATTTCCTCTAATTTTTCTAGTTTTTATTCCAAGAGGTTTTCATAGTAGTCATGTGTGATATTTGTATTTCTGATATTTGTATTTCGAGGTATCAATTGTAATATCTCCTTTGTCACTTCTGATTTAGCGCCCCACACTATTTCTCCAGTTCAAAAACCCATAGTGTTATAATCCCAAGTATGCAAGTGCCGTATAATGACAAGCAATATATATACACACACAGACACACACATACAGAGACACACACACAAACACACACGCGCTATTGGGTATAACTGACAATTTATAGTCCAATAGCTTAATTACAGTTAAGGCTATGGCTCCTTTGCATTTGGATGATTTTAGACCTTCAAAATTAAAAACATTGCTACAATGTCATTTCCTTAAGAAAAAGGTTGATTGCATGTTCAGTTTAAGCTTTCAGTCAAAAAAAATGGCTGTATTAAAAAATATGCAACTCAGTACAATTTGTTTCTCTAAATGGCCAAGTTATTTAGTAGAAAATATTTCTAACTAGACTAGAAAATCTATGGTGACTTCCAATGTTTCTTGCCTACCTTAGGCATCCATGTTCACATCTCAAACTGGTGAGTTGAACTGCCTGGTACCCTTAGCTGCCTCTGATAGCCTTGCAATATAGGCCCTTTCTCCTCTCATATAAATGTGACTAGAAATTTTTTTAAAGGAGGAAAAGTTGCTAAAGAACAATGAAAAATGTTGTGGGACCCCTAACTATGAAATATAAGACCACTGTTGGATAAACGACTATTATCTTTGTGGAACACAGTTATAGTCAGAATATGGGCTGGCACCAAGAGGAGCTGTGTATTTCGTCCCAAACAATGTCCCCTACACATATGGTCCTGACATCTGGTGTGACACATTTAAAAATGATTTTGAAAAAAATTATCATGTCAAGAATTACTGAGTTTTCTCTTCCTTTGAAGATGAAGAAGTGGAGGAGGTAGAAGGTGCAAACATAACAGCCTGGAAGAAAATTAAAGCTGTGAAAAGAGTTGGAAGATTTCAAATTGCTGGCATTATCAATGCTATACACTGAAGCACTGGAGGAGTCAGATTTCTTCTGATTTAGACTCATGTGAACAGGAATATTGCTTTTGCTGCCCATTTGTCCCAGTGTCTGTAGTTCATCCTGCTTAGCAAACACACACAATTCACTTATATTGGGGACCTCACTGCTGGCCTCCCTGGGCTTTTTTAGAGACTTTTGGTTTACTGAAGGACCCTCACCTGCTGATAAGGTAAAGATTTAGTGGTGATTTCTATCTTGTCACTCTGCATTTTCTCAAGTCCTGTTTTCAAAGAAAAGACATTTTCTTCATTCCTGTACCTTTGCGCTTTTCAATGGGTCGGGGCAGAAGGGAACCCGAACTAGGATTCTAATATCCACAAGGCAAAATGGACTTTTAAATGTGCCTCCTTAGAAGTAGAGGAATTCATCTGGGTATACACCAAGTAGAGGAATTATAGGGTCAAATGGCAAGTCTATTATCTATAGGCAATTTATTGCTTTGATCAGAAAGTTGCGATGGAATTTCTAACCCTGATGTCATAGCACAACTGCTTTGGGGGGGGGAAACAACAACAACTCCTTTTTAGTAATAAACAAAAACATATAATTACAATAATAAAGACATGTAATTCATAGATTCTCTTTTCTTTTGTCCTTTTTCAGCAATAAATGCTAGATCAGACACTTTACTAACCAGTAGACCTCCTGAACACACACAGGGATTTTTCTTTCCTTCCTCCCTTTCTTTTCTCCTTTTATCTACTATACTAGGCAGGATGTGTGACAGGCAGTTTAATTATGAACAGAATTAGACATGGTGCCCCTACCCTTACTGGAGATAATCATTCATCCTTTTTAAGGCAGACATCCATTTGCATTATACTTAACAGGAGTGTCCTAGCCCACTAGCTCAGAGAAGGATAATACAGCAGATGCAGGTAACAAATCGTAAGTGTGGAAGTGCTTTTCCAGGCAGCAGTTACTTCTGGACCTCCACAATATACCACAGGGCTCACTAAAACCTTGTTTCTCAGGTTTTGGGGTGTTCCTCTGACCTTCTCCTAGGCTAGCCCTCAATTCCTCTGGGTAGATTATTTTATTTGTTGCTGTGTTTAAACATGAGTTTCTCGGTAGGACAGCATGGTAGGAGGCCGAGGCAGGAGGATCCTTTTCCTTGAGGCCAAGAGTTCAAGACCACCCTGACTAAAAGAGAGACCCAATCTCTACAGAGACAAATTAGCTGGGCCTGGTGGTACATACCTGTTGTTCCAGCTAATTGGGAGACTGAGTCAGGAACATCACTTCAACCTAGGAGTTTGAGGTTGCTTTGAGCTATGATGATGCCCCTGTACTCTAGCCTGGGCAACAGCACAAAACATTTATTCAGAAAAAAAAAAGGTAAAAAGTAAATATACATAGAGAAGCAGAATTCTGGTTGAGCATCCCAATACCTCACCCACATTTGCCCAACCTCCTCACAAAACATTATAGGTGCACAGCAAAGGCAGTCTAGTCCTTTCCCCTCTATCCTACCCAGACCTAAACATGAATAGGTTCATGATTCTTGTTCTGAAGTCCCACTGACTTCCAATGACTATGTAATCTATGCTATAACTTCAAGCATTTCTAGAACTTATGTTATAAAATTTTCTAATGCAAGGCCACCCAAATGCTCCATTTGCAGAGTTAAATTTTATACATTTTCCTTACTTAATGCATCTTCAGCTTTACATAACAACTAAAATTTCACACATTCTTACGAAAGAGGCTGGTGGGAGGTAGAAGTACAAAGGAGGGTCCCTCAGAAATTTTTTACTAATGAGATGTAAATATTTGTCAATGCCTCAACACATAACAATAGAATTATGTTCAGGAAGAAAATTGCTTTGTTTGAAAAAAATACCTTTAGAAGTGCTTGAGACTTTTGTTTTCAGTAATTATAGACTAAGCAATTCAAGGCAATCCTCCAACTGAGAAAATCTTTTAAAACTTATAAAAATAAACAAAATAATATGATAAAGCTGTAGAAAGCTAAATACTTATTTCAAATTTTGATTTGAGATCAGAGAGAAAACAGATATACTCAAGTAAAAGATTTATGTTTAGGGTTCTTGTCCCTTGTGAATATTCACTGAATCTGGACAAGGTGCTGGAAGTTTGGGAAGCTGAGCTGAGTAAGGGGATACAAATGGAAATTGGGGGAGGATACAAATGAAAATCATGGTGGAGGATCTCTAAGGGAGGGTGTGGCACCAGTAGAGAACAGGCCCTCTGCAAAATTAAACTAGGAAGTTATCTACACATAGACATGGAAGCTGACCTTCAAAGTCTCAATCTCTGAAGCCAGGTTAACTAGATTATATATTTCTAGAATCAGACATTTGTTGGAAAGAAGAGTCTATCATTTCTTGAGAACAGCAACATCATTCTTGGCTTCTAATTATTTTTTTGTACATAACATCTAAGTCACCAAGCAATTTACCTATGTGCATGAAGGGATTGGAGAGCATGAACCAAAATGACGAGAAAGATGTTTGCAGTTGTCAGATACAGATTTTAAAGAAAAATGGTATGCTATGTTAAAGGAGAGATTACTGAGAATTTAAGAAGAGACTTGGAAACTAAAGAAAAAAGTGGTTAAGGAAGAAATCCAATTTAAAAATGTAATAAATTGACCACCGAAGGGGCTATAACAGACCGGTCACCACATGAAGGTGGTCAACATAAAGAACTGGACCTACTGTACTGATACGTACACGTGGTGCAAGTAAGTTTTCAGAAAATTTGGCAATTTAAGGAGGTGGCCAATGTGGGAAGGTGGTCACCTATGAAGGTCTACTGTTGTTAACATGAGGAGCTCAGAGATTAATTTAACAGATGATTAGAGTTAGTCTTGGCTACTCATAAAGCTGAGACAAGAGGATCCCTTGTGTCCCATAGTTCAAGGCTGCAGTGCAGTAAGCCATAATGGCATCACTGCACTCCATCTTGGGCAACAGAGAAAGACATTGTTAATAAAAAAAAAACAAAAAACAAAACAAAACAGGGAGTTGGTGGTCTGGAAGAGAAGCTAAAAAAAAATATCCAAACCAAATCCGAAAAAGAGAAAATAACCAATATAAATGCTAGATAAATGTTAGAGCATTTAAAACTGTGTGATATTTGGCCAGATTATCAGATAACAGAAGGCAAAAGCAGAACCACACAAATGTAGCTACCTGATGTATAACAGAAGCAACTGTGCAGTACAGTGGAAAATGTGGTCTTTTCAATACCCCTCCCATACAGAAAACTCAAGTTCAAATGGAGAGTGAAAGTAAACAGCAAAGGTCAACAATGTCTGTTAAGAGAAAACATAAGGGATGCATTATAACCTTGAGGTGGTCACACATTTCTTTTCTTTCTTTTTTTTTTATTAAATCATAGCGCATACACTAGTGCAATCAAGGGGCACAATGTGCTGGTTTCATATACAATCTGAAATGTTTTCATCAAAATGCTCAACATAGCCCTCACGGCATTTTCTTAGTTATTGTATGAAGACATTTGTATTCTGCATTTAGTAAGTTCTTCCTGTAACCCTCTAAGATGCACCATAGGCATGGCCCCACCAATTACCCTCCCTCCACCACAACCTCCCCCTCCCCTCCCTTCCTATATTCTTGTGCTAAAGTTGGATTAAAGTCTTCATATGAAACCTTTAAATTAGCTTCATAGTAG
>CAUYRH010117878.1:0-19553 GCA_963574655.1 Perodicticus potto
TACTTGGTATATACCCAGATGACCAAAAATCACATTACAACAAAGATATCTGTACCAGATTGTTTATTGCAGCCCAATTCATAATTGCTAAGTCATGGAAGAAGCCCAAGAGCCCAATGATACACGAATGGATTAATAAACTTTAGTACATGCATACCATGGAATATTATGCAGCCTTAAAGAAGGATGGTGACTTTTCCTCTTTCATATTTACATGGATGGAGCTGGAACATGTTCTCCTTAGCAAAGTATCTCTAGAATGGAAGAAAAAGTAGCCAATGTATACACCCCTAATATGAAGCAAATTTATCTCTTTCAAGCAAAGGCTACAACCCGTTTATTGCACAAGAAGATGGCGAAAGGGGAGAGGGAGGGAAGAAGAGGGAGAGGGTTGGGGGAGAGAGGATAAAGGGTGAGATCACACTTGTGGTGTGTATTTGAAGGGTCAGGAGAAAACTTCTAAATACGGATCAAAAATGTTTTCACATAGTAAATGAGAAAATATCATGAATATTATATCAGGTTGATAAAAATATCTCCGATTGTATGTGAAGCCCACACACTGTACCCCATGACTGAATTATTGTACACAGCTATGACTCAATAAAAAATAATAATAATAATAATAATAAAAAAGAAAGTCAGCATCAGGCAGTACCTGAAAAAATATACCTAAATACCACAGTATCAATTATTTTATAAATTCAAAAAGTAGCAAATTTGTGTTTTATATCACTCAGTGCCTTAGCAAGGTTTTTGTAGCATTTCCTACCTTCAGAATGAGTCACTAGTAGCAGTTTGGAGACATGACTGAAATTAAAGCCTCATCCGAAGAGTCAAAAAACTCTCCAAGACAATGTTTTATCTTAATAGTTACATGAGGATCAATGTTTATGAATGAAGATGTTTCCAAGGTAACTGCTTGCTCATTTTTAGTGAGCACAGAATTAGCTAAACACTTTTATATATACAAGTGAATCTCCTGTTGAAAATGTTACTAAACAGCAAGTGAGATTAAGCTAAAGGTGTATGCTCATTTGGATATTTTGAATTTAAAATTAACATGGTGCTAAATTCATTTCTATCAGTGAACTTAATCTACAGTGAATATAGACACAGAGAAGATTTAGAAGAAGACAGACCAATCTTTGGATGTTTAGTAGAGGTCATGAGCTTGATTGGAATTATTCTAAAACAAGATGTTTGTCTGGAGGGGTGGAGGGGCATAGAGTCTACACATTTATAACAAGTGAAGAAAAATGGTTTAAAATTATAAATTTTAAAGGCTGAACTTTTTCCCTGTTAGTCCCAAGACCCAATAAACAATGTATTAAAAAAAAAAAAAAAAGATTTGTGGGCTGAGTATATCTCCCATGAAGGGAGGTAGGAGTCGGCCATACATCAGTTCAAATAAAGTGATCATAATGGGCTTTTAGGGGAGTACTCTTATTTTTATGAGCACGAAAAGGAGTAGGGTGACCTAATCTTTTTGAGTATTAGTGGCTAGTTTAGTTTAGTGACAGTTTTTTAGAATTCTGTTCATTCTCTTTACCGTTTCTGAAGACTGAGGTCAGAGGTGTACATGGAATTTCCAGCAAATTCTGAGGGCTCAGGCCGTTTCCTGGGTTATTTCTGAAATGAACTCTTCCATTAACTGACTGTATGGAGGAAGGAATCCCAAAGTGGGAAATGAATTCGTTTGTTAGTATCCTAGCTACCAGGCAGGCTTTTTTGTTAGTGGTAGAAAAGACTTCAACCCAACCTGAGAATGTGCCTACTAGTACTGGGAAGAATTTGAATTTTATAACTGCTGGCTTGTGAGTGAAGTATATCTGTCAGTCCTCTACAGGAATTTGCCCTCTGAACTGGTAAGTTGGGAGACAAGGGAGGGGGGAGTGTAGGTTAGCCCGAGAGGTAGTTTTATGGCAGGTAACACATAATAGAGTGATTTCTCGTAAAAGGTAACTTGTGTTGTGTGAGTTTGATGTGAGTCTGAAAGAATTGTTAAAGGGGAAAGGGGCTGCAATGTACTATAATATGGTTATCTTCTAAAAACTTTCTTTTACCTGTGTCTGGAAGTAGGAGTTTTCCATTTTGGTACCAGTAGGGGGGAATGAGAAGTTGTTCCTAAAGAGGAGTGAAAGCTATGCTCTTGTTGAGAATAGTAGTGTGATGGAGGATGGAATAATGGAAGGAGGTATTGAGGAAGGGAGTCGCCAATCACTGCTTCTTTTGCCCATTTATCTACCCCTCTATTCGTTGAAGAGAAATATCCTTGGTCAGTTTGGTGGCCTTTACAGTGGATGAAGTTCTCTTTGTTTTAGGGTAAGAGGGCAGCTTTTAAGAAGGAGGATGAGGTTCTCTTTGTTTTAGAGTAAGAGGGCAGCCTTTAAGAGGGCTGAGATTAGTTTGGCATTAATTATAGGGAAGCCTTTGGTGGTTAAGAGCCTTCTCTCAGTCCAGATCTGGGCATTTCAGTGTGAAATGTTGTAGGTGTATTTGGAATCTGTTTATATGTTGATCTTCATATTGGCAGCATGGGAACATGGATTAAAGCGGTAAGTTCTGCTTGTTGAGAAGTGGTCCAGGGGGGTGGAGATGGGTGGCTTCAACTACCCTGCAAGGGGTTGGGGATACATTCTAAGTCATTATGAAATCCTTTGATGACAGCATAACCTCATAACCTGCTCATCCTGTTGGGGTTTTGGATACACTAACATCAGTAAATCAATGTGTTGCCATGAGGATATGTTTGGTTGTGAGATGTTGAAAAACTATTGATGTGACTTGATGCAAATAAATAACACCTACTCAGTCCATTTTGCATTGAACTGAGGGACCCTAGGAGGCCTCCCTCAAACAAGCCTCTCCACATAGAGATGCAAGAGTACAGCCCCTCCCAACATTCCTCACTGCCCTTTATTGAACTCTCAGGCTTGAGAAAATGCAGTACAGTGGAAACCTTCAAAGAGCGAGTCAAGGATAAAAAACAAGAAGTTTTTCTTCAACTGCATGATTTAACTCTTAACACATTCTATTTACTGCACTTCCATGTATCCTTAACCTTATCACTGCTAAGTACGACTTAGGGTTGAAACAGTATGCTGTGTCTAGCGAGTGTTGTTTCTAGTAGTCAGGGCCAGCACTGATCCTTGACTTTTTCCCAGATCACTCTGTCCCTAGTGCCTAGCACTTTTAACCTATGCCTCATTCTACAGAAAACATTCTGGGAGTGATCAGTGATGTCTGTGCAGTTATGTTCATCTAGGGTGAGATCAGAGGGTAAGGGTTTTGGTGGAAACAGGGTGCCTGTGTTGAGGGGTAGACAGCATTTTAGAGTTATAAGAGGACAGATAAGAGTGTCATGTAGGGTCTATAGGCATGAGTCTGAAATAGAAGAAATTCTTTGTGACTGAGCATATCAGGGAGTTTAAGGACAGTCATGGCAGTGAGAGCTCTATAGTAGGTCAATTTGTGGGCTTCAGGGACTAAAAGAACAAAATCTGCTAAGATTTTTAAGCAGAGAGGTCATCCCTGGTATATTGGATCTACTTATTTCAAAAGGTAGGTTATGAGGAAGGGGAAATCTCCAGCTGGCTGGGCCACTTGTCCTAAAGCAAGGTTTTTTTTGACTATGAACATATAGATAAAAAAGCTTGATGGGGTTTGGGAGGGTAAGGGCTGGTGTTTCCATCAGGGCCCTTTTTGAGATGATTAAATGCCTGCCTTATTTCTTTGGTGTGGGGTATTTGGGCTGAAGGGTTACCTTTGGCTTTATATAGAGGCTTTGCCATTAAGGCAAAATTGGGAATTCATATTCCAAAGTATTTGGCTAATCCAATAAATGATTGTAATTGGTGTATAGTGGTAGGTAGAGTGATAGCCAGGATGGCCTTTTTTCTAGTTTCTGGAATGGATCTGGTGGTTGGGGTAAGGAGGAGGCCAAGGTATGTGACAGAGGTTGGTGTTGGTTGGGCCTTTTTCTTTGACACCTGATAACCCCAACCTGCCAAGTGATTTAGGATATATGCTATTTGTTGGAGGGATACTGTTCAGAAGGAGAATAGGTTTGTAGATCATCACCATCGTGTAAGAGGTTACTGGGTTTTATATCTAAGGTAGATAAATTTTTCTGTAGGGTTTGTCCAGTATAACGAGGGCTGTCTCAAAAACCCTGAGGGAGGACAATTTGGTGAGTTGTTGGGATAGACTGGTGTTGGGATCAGTCCAAGTCAAAGCAAGGAGGTTTTGGGAGGTTGGACTAATGAATAGTAAAGCAGACATCTTTGAAATCTAGGACTGAAAAATGGATAGTGGCAGAGGCTATTAAAGGTAGGGATGAGGAACTACCTGGTAGGTGGGCCAGACTGCCTGGTTAATATGGTGGAGATTTTGGACTAACCAGTAAGAATCATTGGGCTTCCTTATAGAGAGGATAGAGGTATTGGGTGGGAAATGGGTTTGACTAAGATATGGGCTGTAGGAAGATGGATAATTATTGGTTTGACTCCTTTTAATCCCTCAGTAATAAAAGGGTATTGGGGTATACAGATCTGGACATATGGATCTTTTAGCAAAAGTGGGAGAATAGTGTTTGGTGATGATTGGGTATTTGGTGCTCCAGACAATGGGCTTTATAGAGGGGGGTCTCTCTAATTCTTGGTTTGGTGTCTGGTTTGATTTATCCCCTTGGCATAGGAGTAGATAAGGTCTACTAGAGGCTAGGTGGGTGGGGCAGAGGGTAGTACCTAACTTGTGGAGCATACCTCATCTAAGTATTGGGTGAAGGTTAAATTTTTGAAAGAGTGGGTCAAGGGAGAAGTTCAAAAAAAGGTTTTCTTGAATGCCTTTCATTCCTATGACAGTAGTGGCAGAAGACAGAAGAGACCAGAAAATTTGGCTAGAACTGAGAGGCTCACCCCAAGTGTCTTAACAGAAAAGAGATGGTCTTTCCTAATACTGTACCATTTACCCGGAGTTTGGGGACTTGCCACCTGTAGGTGCTAAGGAGTCTTAGCCTTGTCTGTCTTCAGTCATGGCTAAGAGGGAGGCAGTTTCCTCTCAAGTCAGCCAGTGGGCTAGTTTATGGGCAGCCTCTCCTTGGAAGGAGCACTTCTGGGTAGGACAATCCATTTTTTAGTGCATCCATTGTCCTCAAGATGCTCATTCCTTTGTAGGGGGCTGGAGATTTGGGTACACTTTTGCCCAAGGACCCTCTCCTCTGTACCTGAAACGTGTGTGGCTGAGCAGAGGGTTGGTGCTACCCCTGTGCTGGTCCCAAGCTGGGTCCCCAGGCTGTAGGCCTGTCTGGGCTGAAGTGAGCATCTGTAATTGGATTTTGTGTTGTAAGTGCTTCTCTTTTTCTGCCTTCCTCTGCTCTTCTGGGTTATTGAAAACAATAAAGGCCATGTCAAGAACTCCCAAGGGGTGGGAGAGGGGGCTTTTCTAGTCTCTGGAGCTATTTTTGAATATCAGGAGCCAATTGGGAGATAGATTGTAGACAAAGGTAGGTTTTTCCTTCAATAGAGTCAGGATCTAATTTAGTGTATTCCTGTATGGTCTCTGTAAGGTGGAATAGAAAGAGGGAAGGATTTTTGTCTGATCTCTAGGTAGTTTCTCTTAATTTTTAATAATTATGAAAAACATGTTCATGCTTTATGAACATGTTTATCCATGCCTTCCACTAAAAAAAAAAAAAAAACTTTCATGGTCTTGTTTAGCCTCCCCACCCCCATTAGACTGATAGTTCCACTGTTAGTCAGTCCAGGGAATGGCCTCATGGGTCTGTTGGTAGCCTAATCAAACATATCATCAGTAAAGTTCTCTGCTGATTTCCAGATAAGTTCTTTTTCTTCCTGTGTTAGGGTGGAGTTTAGAATAGTGTAGATATCTTTCCAGGCAAGTTTGAAAGACTAACTAAGTCTGAAAAATTCCTTTCTGAATGTGCTAGAATTTTTCTGAAAGATCCTAGTTTGTTCTCAGTTTGGGACAGGTCAGACGAAGAAAAAGGGAGGTGAATGCAGGTCAAGCCATTGATGACTGCAACTTCTCTAATGGGGAAGATGGCAGATTGTGCCAGAGAGTGTGTCTGAGGACTAGGAGGAAGGGGGTTGTGTGGGGTGGAATCAGGTGCTGAGGTAAAGGAGGATCTGGTAGGGGGGGGATGGATGGTGGGTTGTGGGGATTGAGAGGTGGAGCATTGTTCTGTGAGCCAGGTTGGTAAGCAGGTGGTTTGTCTGTGGGGCCAAAGGGAGTTTCAAGGGGTTTTCCAGTCTTTTTCTTTGGAGGTTTTTTTTATTTAAAAGCAACACATGGTAAGCGGAGCAAGATTTACAAAGAGGTTATGAGTGGAGGTAAAAGAAGGCTTGGACATAAGAAACCTCTGACCACTTGCCATTTGTTTTTAAAAAATTGTCTAAATCACATGAAATTTGGAAGTCAAAAACCCCATTTTAGGCTGTGTAGAGTCACTGTCTAGAGGGTTTCATGGCTATGCTGTGTTACAAAGATAGATTAGCTTTTTGGCTTTTTATCTGTTGGAAATAATTTGGAAAAGGTGTCAAGAAGACAGCCCAGAGGGGAGTCTGCAAGAATTCCTGCACATGAGCTAGAGTGAGAGACTTCATCTTTGCTAAATATAGTTTTCAGGAAGTTCTTGCTGAAACTGATGTAAGCCTCACAGGGTGTCCTGGGTGAGGAAGAGATAAGTTGGTCATCCCTTAATGGGGAATGAAATTCTCAAGAGGGTGGGAGCATCCCCAGCCACCATTCCAACAAGAGAAGGTTCCTTGGGAACTGGTGGTGAAGAGGTGTTGTCTAAGTCCCTCAGAGAAGACCCCGGAGGACAGCAGGCAAACTTAACTGCAATGAATTGGCCAGTGTTATTTAGTCTGCAGCATTGGAAAGGCGGCCTCCAGCCACAGAGGAGAGGAGGTTGGGTAGGGGGGAAAAAAGGAAGATGAAAATAGCAAAGCTACTCATAAGGAGCTATCAGAAGGGTCAGCCTAGGACTGGGGGGCTTTAAACACTCATGAGAGTTTACCCTGGCCAGAGCCTCACAATTCTTCCTGGGCAGTGGCTGCTGTCATGCAGCCAGGCTAAGGAAAGGGGAATTTGTTGCAGGTAAGTTTGCCTTCTTTCCTCGAGGGATCTTCACTGAGGGACTTAGCACCTCTTCACTACCAGTTCCAAGGTAATTTTTTTTTGTTGGAGTGGTGGCTGTGGATGCCTGCATCTGCTTGAGAATTTCATTCCCCTTCGAGGGATGACCGACTTATCTCTTCCTCACCCAGGACACCCTGTGAGGTTTACATCAGTCTCAGCAAGAACTTCCTGAAAACTAAATTTAGCAAAGATGGAACAGTGTGGGTCACCATCCTCAGTCCAGGATGCAGGAGTTAGCCCAAGACAAGCTGCCACTGACTACTGCTTTCTACTTTGCAAGGACAGGGGAATGGCCGCTCCTTACAGGGACACCAAAATGTAAGGAGGGAATGGACACAGAGAGAGATAAAGAGAGGATGAACACAGTGTGGCTAAATGATCAAGACAGGTTTATTCAAATAAACCTGGGAGAGCCCTTCAACCTGCATCAAAAGTCAGCTTCCCTTACAATATAGTAGCTTATATAGCCTGCTGAAGTAGAAAAGCCTGTTTGAGGCAGTTTCACCTGCTGAGGTGGGAAAGCCCATTTAGGGCAGAGCTGGGGATCTGGCTGGGTAAATCTCCAAGAAGCAGCCCTTCCTCTACAAATTGAAACTCAAGTACTGCAAGGAGGGTCCCATGTTGGGCACCACTCTGTCTTTCAGTCTCCATATCACTTAGTCTGCTTCCCTCAGTTGTTCTGGATCTTATTGAGCTCACTTATTAATTTTAGAAATTTTTCTGTAGATTTTAGAATTTTCTATAAAGACTATTATATCATCTGTAAATTATAACTATCTTATTGTTTCCCTTTCCAATTGCATGTCTTTGTTTTCTTTTATTGCTTATTATGCTGGCTAGAACTTCTAGTACTATGCTGAAAAAGAGTGATAAAAAGCAGACATCCATGCCTTTTCCCCTGTCCTGGGGTTGGGGGGGGGGAGCATTTAGTTTTTCACCATTAGATAAGATGTTGTTGCAGTGGATTTTTTGTTTGTTTGTTTTGCAGTTTCTGGCCAGGGCTGGTTTTGAACCCACCTCCAGCATATGGAGCCAGTGTCCTACTTCTTGGAGCCACAGGCCCCACCCTGCTGCAGATGTACTGTACTTTTTTTACAGATGTACTTTATCAAGCTGATGAAGATCATCTCTATTCCCAGCTTTCTGAGAGTTTGTTAGCATGAATAAGTGTTGAATTTTGTCAAATGATTTTTCAGTAACAATTTTTTTAGGATTGGCATTAATTTTTCTTTGAATGTTTGATAGAAGAATTCCTCCCTGAAACCATCCGGACCTGGAAATTTTGCATACTATACCTTTTTATCTTACCACAGTCTACTTCCAAGTGATGTATTAATATATTATTGTACATTTAAAATAAGAGCCTTCATGTTATTTTTTGGATTTTACTTATATTACGTATAAGTATCAGCCACCATTAACTTCATATCATATTGCTATTGCCTTATTTAAATGGTCATTTTTCCTTTAAAGCAAGTCAAATAATGAGAAAAATGTGTCTACTTATGTAGTTAGCATTTCTGGTGCTTCTTAGATTTTTGTATGGATTTTTTTTTTCTGGTATCATTTTCATTCTGCTTCATTCCTTTAACATTGCTTGTGATAAATTTCAGCTTTTGTGTGTCTAATAATAGTTTGCAGTACCACGAACAGTGTATTAGTGCTCCAATCTCTCTGCATCCATGACAGCATTAGTTGTTTTGGGAATTTTTGATAAAAGCCATTTTCACTGGAGTTAAATGATATCTCATTGTGGTTCTGATCTGCATTTCCCTGATGATTGAAGACATTGAACACTTTTTCTTGTGTTGGATATTGGTATATCTTCATTTGAAAAGCTTCTGTTCATGTTTTTTGCCCACATTTTAATGGGGTTGTTTGGTTGTTTGCTGCTGATTTGCTTGAGTTCTTTGTAGATTCTGGTTATTAATTGTG
Organism: Perodicticus potto; assembly: GCA_963574655.1. Classification (NCBI taxonomy): domain Eukaryota; kingdom Metazoa; phylum Chordata; class Mammalia; order Primates; family Lorisidae; genus Perodicticus; species Perodicticus potto. The sequence continues at coordinate 9,100 of CAUYRH010117878.1, forward strand.
GTTGTGAGCCTTTTATTGGATGTATAGCATGCAAATATTTTCTCCTATTCTGTGGGTTGTCTCTTTGCTCTTTTGTTTCCTAGTTTGTGCAGAAGCTTTTTAATTTGATAAGGTCCAACTATATATTTTTGTTTTTGCTGTAATTGTTTTTGGGGTCTTCTTTATAAATTCTTTGCCTAGGCTGATGTCTATATGATGTTAGAGTTTTTCCAACATTTTCCTCTAGAATTTTTATAGTTTCATGCATTAGGTTTGTGTTTGTTGTCCATAGTGAATTAATTTTTGTGAGTGGTGAGAGGTGTGGATTCTGTTTCAATCTTTTACATATAGCTATCCAATGTTCCCAGCACCTTTTAATAAATAGGAATTCTATTCCCCATTGTATGTTTTTGTCTGCTTTCTCAAAGATCAGATGGCAATACGAGGATGATTTTATATCTGGGTTCTCTGTCTCTGTTATTATTGTGCTAGTGTCATGCTGTTTTTAAGTCTTTTATATTTACAGTATATCTATATATATAGTGTTTACCTTTCCAGTGCTCCTCATTTTTTTGTATGGCTTCATATTCCATATAGTATCATTTTCCTTCTGCCTGATCTTGCAGGCCTGCTGCCAATAAATTCTTTCAACTTTCGTGTATCTGAAAGTACAATACACAGCATAGAAAGATTGACATTTTGGTTTGTGTTTTGTTTTTTTCCCTTTAGTACTTCAAAGATCATATTCCGTTGTCTTCTATTTTCTCTTTTTCTAATGTCTAATTTTTTCTCCTTTGTCTGCTTTTACAATTTTCTCTACTCTTATTTTTAAACAATTTGGTTATAATGTGCTGTGTATTATTTTCTCCATTTGCTTGTGTTTGGAATTTGTTGATCTTCTACTTTTTGGATCTATGAATTTATAGTTTTCATGAAATTTAAAAGACATTTTGGCCATTACATTTTCAAATGTCTGCTTTTCCTTCCCTTTTTTGTGTCTAACTTTAATATATTAAGCTATTTAAATCTTACTGGTGGTTAGTTCCTTTTCTTTTTCTTTTATTTCTTTTTTGCTCTATATTTCATTTTGATAGTTTTTATTGTTGCATTGTCAAGTTATTTGATCTTTTACAATGCTTAATTTGCAATGCAATTTTAATCCCATCCACTTTATTTTTCATATCAGTTAGTGTTCATCTCCAGTAATTTTATTTCTTACGTTTTTCAATATAATGTTTAATCTTTTCTCAGCCTTTTAAATGTATAGAACATAATTATCATATTAGTTTTTAATACCCTTATTTTCCGAGTGTATCTCCTTTGTCATTTCTTAGTTTATGTCTGTTGATTAATTTTTCTTCTCATTAAGGGTAGTATTTTTTTGTTTGTTTCCTTTGCATGTCTGCTGATTGTAGATTGGATTGTAGGCATTGTGAGTTCTATCTGGTTAGGTGTTAAATATTTTCCCATTGCTATAAATATTCATGACCTTTGTCATGGAATGCAATTAAGTTACTTGAGAGTAAGTACTTGAAAGCAGTTTTGTAGGCTTCCTTTTTTCCTATCCTTTAGTGATGACCCTTGTGCTGGAAATATCTAGCATCTAAAACCATAAATAGTCCAGCTTTTTAGTTGTTTCAGGCTAAAGAATAAATCTGTTCCCTGTGACTCCACTTGGTCGTCTTGGTCAAAAGTAGAAGTTGATTCATTTATGTTTATTTATTTGTGGTTATAAACTCTAAATTTAAAGAGAGATAATTTAATAAAATACCTTCAGAGAAAACTCAGTTCATGCAGTGTTTTAATTATTTTAAGCTTTTAATGACCTTCAACTTCTTGAAATTTTAAATGTTTGGGCTTTGATATACATGTATTACTCATGTTTAAATTCCTTATGCCTGCATTTGCCCTGAGAGTAACATTTATTTTATACATATGTAATTAATAAGAGTGTTAGCCCTGTGAAGTGTTCAGTGTATGTATACCAGATATAGTATAATTTAGGAGAAAGAAATGTAGATTTTTTTAAGGCAAGTGTGAAACAAACTGTATTGAGAAAGAAAAAGATAGGTTTATAGAATAAGAAAACTTACAAAGCAGGATGCTTTTGCCATAGTCAGCAAATGGACCTCTGTTGCCAGGGTAAGTAGGCAAAGAGGGCAAAATGTAGATTTTTTATTGAATGCTTGTTCTGTTTCTTTAAAATCATGTATTCTGGGATAAATCTCAACCTCTGTTATAATGTGTTCTTGTGAAATTGCTGTGTGAGGATCCAGTTATGTGGCATATATGAAACCTTTTAATAAGTTACAAAGCTAAACAAATTCAAGGTATTGCTAGTATTGTTTCAGCAGAGATGGAGGGGAGTTTGTGTATGTGTGCATGTGTGTGTCTGTATAATGGTTATGAATCTTGCTTTATAGACTGAGTTATGCTTTGAAGATACATCTAAATATTTTATATTGATAATCTTCCATTCTGAATATCACAGGATACTCAGTCTCGGTGGGAGCTCTTATCCCTCATTCCAAGTCATGCAAAGTCTGGGCCTCTTGCACAGGACAGTATGTTTAGGGGAGATCCTCTAGTATTCAGCCCTCATTCATTCATCTTGAGATACCTGTAGTACATATGTGTGTGGTTTCTGTGTGTGAGCTTGAAAAAAATCATTGCTAAGGCTGTGAACACAAAAAGTTTAAGATTTTATACTCCTAAGGAAACCACTCAGCCATTCCTATGCCCCACCCCAAACCTTTCTGTTGCTTTGCCCATATAAATATTTCCTAATGTAAAAGAGTTGAAATAGCCTGATGCTTTCTTACATAGCAGATGAAAAATTTCAACAAGAAGAAAGCATAAATCAATATCAATAAATTACATGTTTTTATGTTGGGGAACTGGAATTTTACAGAGGAGGAGAGACAGGTTCAGATATGAGTGAAGGAAGAACTTCACTTTGCACTCTATATTTCTTCTGCTTGCATTTTTATAATGAATTTTATTACTTTTGTAATTTAAGGAGTAAAATGTTTATTGGCAGCATTTTTTTCTCAACTGAGGACTGGAAAAGATCATCATCAGGGCAAGGAAATTAAATATATTTCTTACAGGAAATTGAATATTTAAATTGAATTATAACCAAACGAACTGAGAAAAAATATGAAGCAGAGTGGTTATAATTGAGAATTTATAGTACTTTGATATAAAAACGAAAATGTCTAGATATTCTTGCCCAGAATATATTTAAACAGTAAATATATATTCCTTATTGTATGAAGGAATTTTTTGATGAATGATAAGAACAGAATTACCAAAAAAAATATGAAGCAGAGTGGTTATAATTGAGAATTTATAGTACTTTGATATATAAATGAAAATGTCTATATATATTGCCCAGAATATATTTAAAGAGTAAATATATAGTCCTTATTGTAAGAAGGAATTTTTTGATGAATGATAAGAACAGAATTACCAAAGCCATGCAGGCATTTTAAGAAAATACAAAACAAACATGCAAACATTTTAAGAAAACATATGATCACTAAACTGGTCAGACATGGAATGATTTTAACACATAAAGACCTAGAACTGTATTGACAGAGAATAAATATGCTATTACATATGTTTTGATTCTAATTTCCAATGTTCCCTTTAGAAATGTGTTTCTATGTATATATGTGTGTAAACACTTCTGAATGCAAGGTGTAGATTTAACATATTCCTATACTGAGGGTAAGATGCATACCCATGGATGTGTCTCTCATATTTGTCAAATTCTGCCTACAGCTGCAACTAAACAAGTTCAATTTGTTTCATAAAGCCTTTGGTTAAGATTACTACTATGAATAGGACTCCAAGCACCAGGATGAGGCAAGTACTGACCTCAACTGTGCCCTTCAGGGTCCTGGTCCTGTCTAGCCAAACAAATCTTATTGACCATTAAGTATATGCCTCAGGAGGCAAGCTGGCCTTCTGCTTAAGTTTCTATATGGACCTTCCTGCTTGGTCCGAATCATTAGTCCTAGTATTGGAGGATGTATTAGCAACTACACAGATTCCATGTTGGCCCCACAAGAAAGAAGTCAAGGAGAGTGTCATCCACAACAACCGTGGTCAGTGAAATGAAAGGGATCTGAGTGCTTCTAGGGCCAAGATGGTATCATTAATCATTTTAGCTAAAGGCTGGCAAAAACTTCACACTAACTTTTCTAATCAGATGATTTTCATTGTAGGGATCATGAGCCCTCAGGCTTTACTTAAATAACAAATAGATTTTCTTTTCAGAATGCCATCCTGAATAACCAAGAGAAGCCTCAGTTTGCAGAGATCCTCATAGACACCTGAACTCTTCATGAGCTATCTGTGGTACATGTATTTCCTTAAATACCAAAGTCTCTTACAAAGGGTGAAAGTCACCACGTTTTCTAGAAACAATTCCTACTAGGCCCCCTCAAATGAGACAGACATTGATCAAGGATTGGGTGACAGTGTCCCACTGTAGTCCTTAGGCCAGCTGTTCCCTGTTCAATTTAAACAATTGAGTCTAATCCATATTTTTTGTAGGGAATACTGAGGAGGCACCCAAGCCTGTGCTATTTGTCCATACCACCAGATGGGTAACATTTGCCCATAACCACACAATGAGTAAGTGGCAACTATAAGAATAGAAATGGCAGAGATATCTGGGGTTATTAATGGGTGGCTTTGTGTGTGTGTGGCACTAGAGCTCAGAGCATCTTTTGCTGTTTATGTAAACTCAAGGAGAGTAGTCAAATACTAAGTCCTTTGTTGAGAGACAGTAGGTCCAAGCAATCAAATTGAAGGTTGCTTTAATTTAAATTAAAGTTATATCATGTTTGTTTTCCTTTGTGAAGAAAACACCATTGAGTGATTTTAAAAGGCAATAATCAATGAAGTCCTAATCCATGTAGCAGCTGAGATCTGGGGTATTCTCAGGTCCCAGAATGGTTGTTTCTCCTCCACTCGTACATAATTCATGTCCAATTCATGTTTTTACCAGTCATTCCCAATCCAGACCTTCAATCCAGAAGGGCTGGCTACCAATGGGACAAGGGCATTTTTAAAAAACTTACAGAGGCCCGTCATGCCACCCCACTTTAGCCTATGTAGACCTCCATTGTAGGGGATTCAGCGAGCACTGTGCTCGACCAACTGGCCATTATCTTTTTTATCTAAATCCATGTTGAGTGCAACAGTACATCCAAATGGGTCAACCAGAATTAAGTTTAAATATCCCACTTCCTTTTGACTAAACAGCCTCATAGAAGGCGTGCCAACCAGGCCAGCCATCTCCCAGTACCAACTAAGGCTGCCATTAGGGAAAAGATGCATCATGTCCACTGATGCTCAGATAGAATCCCTCATTATCAAAATAGCTTCTAATACTTTAATTTTGATCCTTACCCAGATAATGAGAGGAGCCTGCCTTTATTAACCAAATTGCCTTGCTAAAGTGTTTGGGCCAGGAAAAAAGTGAGGGAGGTAGAGCCAGACATCTATTAATTTGATTTTTGAGAAGACTGTCCCAATGCTCACCAATGCTAGATGCCTGGGAATTATAAGGGAGTGTGAAAGACCCATGGAACATCTGTCTACCACCCCATTGGTGAGTTGATCTGCAAGTAGTTCAGAAAGCCAAAAATATAACACAGATTAGTTTCATAGGCCATGCTAGGGTGTGGTCAAAGCAGACTTATGGGACTGAAACAGTAACATATAACCAGGAAAAGTGTTAATTGCAGTGAGGCCCATTTATAACTGCCAGAAGAGGGCAGATATAATTAATGTGTCAAAGACAGGTATTGGCAATGCCTCATGCTGCGTGGCTGCCTCCACTGCAAGACAACTGGGTCAATTTTGGCAGGACTCAAAAATCTATTCATAATGTGCACTGATAACCTATACAGCAGCAACACATGTCCTTTACTTTGTGCTCTGTATTATAGTTGACATGTTGCCATGTCTGCTATGCTGGTGGTCCCAGTAAGCATGGGTAGAACTCTGGGCAGTGCAGTCTCAATCAGCAGCTTGATTCTAGTCAATTCTAACCGAAAAAGGGTCCATCTGCATGAGTGACCCAGATGATTCAATCAGCAGCCATTATTTGTTTCCTTGGTTTGCAGTGCCAAAGAGGAGTGTCTTTAAATCTGCCTGTCTTCAGTTTTCTAAGTGACAGTCCAAATAACCAGGCCATGGCAACAACTCAAATTGTTGTCAGTAAAAAAGAGAACAAGGTTCATCAAGAATGGTATTTTCCAGAGCTATGAGAGCAGCCTTGAGTGGTGTCCACTGAGTGGAGTTATGACCATCTATTTTCTGTTTAGTTCTGAATAGTTGGCTCTAGGACTGAACATTTGCACCCACTCAGCACACACAATCAGATTTCAGTTTAGCCAAACCACCAGTGAAGCAGGCCAAGAAGTTATGAAGAACCTCTATGAGTGAGAGGCCCCACTGAGGCAGCAGCTTTGCTACAGGTGGTGAAGTAGAAGAGCTGCCATCTTTTCATGTGGTGCCAAGGTGCCACTGGGACCGGACTGGCTGTGTTTTTGATTGACCATTTCCTTTTGACAAGTGACTGTTTGGGACCCTTTTCACCTTATTAGTCATCAAGTCCGACTGATCTGCCCACAATGGGAATATGAGGCCAAAATGTTGCCATTCCTCCAAGAGTCAATATCAACAAGAAGCCACCCAATTGTAAACCGATATAGCTGCATTTCCAAAAAGGTGTACATGGTGGCTGTGTCAGGGACTGTAAGAGGCACCTTCCAGTGAATACCTCCTCCCTTAGCCAGAGGCTACCACTGGCAACATTATCAGTCACAGAGATTTGTAACTCACAAGGTATTATTGAAGATGTGGGGTTCCAGAAGTATTAACATCTCTCTACATCTGGCTACTTCCAATCAGTAAAATCCCTTTTGGTACTTACAAGCATTTATGGTTCCTCATCTTGCAGGCAAACCAGTCATCTTTCTAATAATTTCCTTGGTCTCTTTCCATAGGAATTATAAATTTTCCTCCTTTCCAAATGCATGTCTCTCTAACTATCTCAGTCTCAGTTTGCTGCTATACCTAAATACCTTAGACTGAATAATTCATCAAGAAAAGAAATTTACTTCTTACAGTTCTGGAGGCTGGAAAGTGGAAGATGAAAGTGCCAGTAGAATCAGTGTCTGATGAGGGCTTGCTCTGCTTCAAGATGAGGCTTTGTTGCTGTGTTCTCATGTGGTGGAAGAGGAAGGCAAAAGAGACTGGTGACTTCCTTCAACCTCTTTTATAAGAGCACTAATTCCTTCACGAGGGCAGAGCTGTTTGACTTTGTCACTTTCCAAAAGGCCTCAACTCTTAATAATGTCACTTCAGTGTTTAAATTCCTACATATGTATTTTGGATATACACATACATTCAAACCATAGTAGTCACTGTTGCGTGAAAGACAGCAGAAACTTCTGCCCATCCAGAATGAATGTTACTGATAGCTGGAGTGTGGGCCCAAGGCTGAGACAGAACAAATTCTTTCTACCTAGAGGGGAAATAAGCAACAAGCAGGGCACCATTTGGATAGTTGTTTGGACTTGCTTCAGCCTACAAGCACCTCCCTAAATTCTCCTTGTTAAGAGGAAACAAAGTGAAAAACCATTTATTTCCCAGGAGACCATACAATTTGGTCAACAAATTCACCACCATTTTCCATGGACTTCTCTAAAATCCTGTTAATCCCCCTGCAAATGCTTCATTCTTTCCTCTTCTAATACTTCAGTAGTATAGAAAATAGGTGTGAAATTGCATTTGAGATGTTGAGTGCACTTCTACAAAATTGTAAAATATTTTTAGGTATATTTTCTTTGTGTTATCCACTAGTTATGTGCATTACCTTTGTGATATTATTTAGGGCTTTTATTTTAAACTAGTTATGAACACATTATGCAATTTTTAGACTGAGAATGGATGGGGTTAATGGTTCTATAATGAATAATGGACATCCTGTTCTGAAGAAATCATATTTTGGGCAAAATGCCCTTAATAAACATTGCCAATAGTTTTTGTCCCAAGCCTCTAGAGATCTTGGTTCTTTTTTGAGAAGAGATGAAAAAGTTTGATGATTTTGCATCTTATTTTAAATTCATCATGGGAGTGATTTCAAAATAACTATTACTTCACTTTTTGTTATTGTGACTAATTTATAATTGGTATTTTTGTTGGTTAGTTTTATTTTTCTTTTTTGGTATTTCACTTCCTACTCTCGAGTGCATACTATTACTTTAGTTAAAAATTACATCATTTTTACTTTTTGTCTTTCTTCCCCACCTTAATTTTTTCTAGTTAGTTATTGGCTTGTCCAACTGAAATTGGAGATAGACTTGTCATATTAGTTACTTGACACATTAATTTTGGTGAATTCTGGTGTGCTTTTTTTGCCAATGAAATTATTGAAATTGAAAAATTGAAGAGGGGGTGTTCATGAGAGACAGAAGTCTTTCCCTTGAGCATTAGGTATTAAATCTGTTTCCCTATCATATAGCAGAAAGGAGAAGTGTTAAAAATCAAAGTTCTTGATATGCAACTAACTGGCAAAGCAAATAAATGGTTCTCTTTAAAAATTTCACTTCAACAGCAATAAATCTTTAGGTAAGTTTAAAAAGAGTATTTTCAAAGGACAAATGAAAAACATATCAATTTCAAATAGTAGCTACAATGCATGTTTTTTTAGGCTCCTTAATTATCCTGTGAAATGTGTGTTTTAGAGCAGCTGGTTAACATTGTCTTACTTCTGCCATAGAATCAAAGACTTTTTACTTCTGGAAGAGAATTCAGAGATTATCATTTAATACATATGTAACTGAGACCCCAGAAAGTGCAGTGACATAGTCCTGAATATGCAGAACTACAACATAATTCTTCTTACTGATGCTGTTGTCACTGCACCACATGGCCATAATGGCAGTGTTCAGAAAAACTATAGCTAAAAATTCACATAAAATACAAATGTTCTAGATTCAGACCTGTTTCCTTTCTTTTGTAGACATTTTATATTCATGCTGATTTTGGCTCCATTTCTTACTGTTTTTGCAAAAGGAGTGTATTGGTCTCTCCCTCTGCCTCAACATAACAGCAGGTCAAACATGATTTTTATAGTCGTGGTATAGATTTATGTATTTAAGAGTTGTTAAAGATTGTTAATCATTTCTTTCAGAACTCTAGTTTCCAAATTCCATAGCCAGCTTCGGTCCTGATCTTTTTCTCATCTCCATAGATTTGACATTTTGATTGAGCCCTGATTCCAGACACTTGAGCCTTCCAGTATGGTTTTCCTAGTCTCTCACGGGTATTTCTCTGTGGAGGCTCTTTTTGGTTCTCTTACTTCTATTGAATAGAAATTCCCTCTCCAGTTGACGTTCCACTTCCAGGGTCTCACACTGCTGGCACAATATCTATCCTTTGGAACCTACTTCTTTTGTGATCTGTTTTAAATGATTTTTCCTCCACATAATGTCTTTGTGTTATCCTCTCCTCCTCCCCCTCTCTCGATTTCTCATTGTGTCAGTGAACAGACACTTTTGGTGCTCTGTGAAAGAAACATTTGTCCATCATGGCCTGTAAGCCCTCCTCACTGTCTCTGTCTTCATTCTGGCCTCTTCTTCCAGTGTCTGGATGGACCTCCGCTCTTCTGGTCTTTCCCCTCCTTCACACATTCATGCTCCAGTGTGCTGTCAGTTCCCAGCCTGTTCCACAGCCTAATAAGCCCTGCTGACCCGTCGTGTTATTTGGTGTTTAGAATAACATTCAAATTCTTTAGCTTAACAGTAAATCCCTTCACAATCTGGTTTCTACCTACTATTTTAGCTTCATCTCCTACCTCTCTTCCCTTCCATGTTATGCACATTTACACACACACACACACACACACACATACACATGCCTCTGCCACACCACTTGGAATCTTCTCTCCCCGCCTTCAACTGACAGACTTTTTTTAAAATCAAATCATAGCCATGTACCTTAATGCAATCATGGTGTACAATATTCTGGTTTCATATACAATTTGAAATGTTTTCATCAAACTGGTTAACATAGCCTTCATGGCATTTTCTTAGTTATTGTGTTAAGACATTTATACGCTACACCTTGTAAGATGCACCGTAGGTGTGGTCCCACCAATTACTCTCCCTTCACTCAATCTCCCCCCTCCCCTCTCCTCCCTCTTCCCTTTCCCCTTCTTCTAGAGCTATAATTGGGTTATAGCTTTCATAAGAAAGCTATAAATTGGTTTCATAGTAAGACTGAGTACATTGGATACTTTTTCTTCCATTCTTGAGATACTTTGCTAAGAAGAATATGTTCCAGCTCCATCCATGCAAACATGAAAGAGGTAAAGTCTCCATCTTTCTTTAAGGCTGCATAATATTCCATGGTGTACATATACCACAATGTATTGATCCATTCATGGG
>CAUYRH010117880.1:0-28609 GCA_963574655.1 Perodicticus potto
CTTCCTTCCTTCCTTCTTTCCTTCTTTCCCTCTCGTCCCTCCCTTCCCTCTTGCCTACTTTCCTTCCTTCCTTCCTTCTTTCCTTCTTTCCCTCTCTTCCCTCCCTTCCCTCTTGCCTACTTTTCCTTCCTTCCTTCCTTCCTTCCTTCCTTCCTTCCCTCTCTTCCCTCCATTCCCTCTTGCCTACCTTCCTTCCTGCCTTCTTTCCTTCCCTCCCTCTCTTCCTGCCTTCCTCTTCCCCTTCCTTCCTTCCTTCCTTCCTTCTTTTCTTCCTTCCTTCCTTTTTCTTTTTTTAGTAGAGATGGGGTCTCACTCTTTCTCAGGTTGGTCTTGATCTCCTAAGCTCAAGTGGTCCACCTACCTCTGCCTCCCAGAATGCTAGGACTGTAGGTGTGAGCCACCACGCCTGGCCTAAGTGAAACTTTTAAATGAGAGTTATAATTAGTGATACTTTAGATGATAATTCCTACTATTTTGAAAACAATATTTTAAAATGGAGTTAAAACAATATTGACTGTAAAAGAGCAAGTCCCAGGAGACAGTACGATACCATCTTTAGAAGGCTCAAAAGTAGCAAAACTGAATTCTTTTAAAATAAAGAATTAAATTAAAATAATAACTTTGTTAAAATAATGTTAAAATAATATTGAATGTAAAAGAGCAAGTCCCAGGAAACAGTACGATACCATCTTTAGAAGGCTCAAAACTAGCAAAACAAATTCTGAATTGTGTGAGAAGTACCTAAACTCGTGATAAAATAATTTTAAAAAACATGAGCAAGATTCAGGATAACTGTAACCCTAAGTGGTAAATATGAGGGTGGATAGGGGATAATGCACATTGTAGTTACAAGTTACTGGGACACACACACATGTGAATGTTACTTAATTTTTAAGTTTAAGAAAACTAGAAGGTTAAGATTATTCATGAAAAAATTGGTGATGAAAGTATAGGACTTCCTCTCTTAGCTGGGGCAACATATTGTCCTAAAAATATGGATAATTGTGTTCTTTGATTTCTGCGTTTCACTTTCTGGTAAATGCATATGATGCTACTTATTTGTTTGAGGTCTCCAATCTCAAAACAATGTGCACATCTGTCTGTTCTAATAATATATTTTTTTACTTCTTTTTTACTATTCAACTTTTTAAACAGTGATAAACAGATTGAGACCAGTGGTTTTAGTTAATGAGAGTGAAGGAAATCTCAGGTTATTCTGCTTGGACTCCCAGTTGGTGTTGTATGGTCATACTTTCAGTGGATTAATGCATTATCCTTAGTGGAATATTTTCAGGATTATGTTTTTGATTCCAGAAACTAGGTGTAAGTAGACGCTGATCTCCATTAAATCATGTAAAAAAGGAGCCCTTCTTTCTACTAAATGGAAAGCAAAGGCAACTTTAATTACTAAAAATGAGAGTTTTGGGGAAAACAATCTTATATCAACATTACACTGTAAAAAAATAAGTATCTTCCATCATTCTGAGCAAGTTGGAATCAAAGAGATCATGAGATAAAATTCAGGTTCAGATTGTTTTAGGTTTATAAAACATTTTGAAACCATTCTTCGACCATTAAGGAGAAAGGCTCACCAGAATGTATTCTGGAACACATCTTTCGTTTCTCCCTTGCTGGATACTGGAGCTATTAGTTCCTGCAAGACTAACAGGCAAACTTTCCACTACAGTTGCAACAGGACAGTGCATCTCACTCCTAGCTGTGTAAGTATCTGCCTTTATAGAAAACAAAAACTTCCCTTGGGGACACGTGAGATACTGTTGGGATGGAGTATGGATAACTAAAATCCACAAGTCAGATAATCTGAAACATAATTTCTAAGAGTCTGGTCTGAACTTAAGCAAGTCACTTGAGGTTAAAACAAAAGGCTCTACCCCTCTCAGAGAGCTTCCTTACTTCTGCTGATTCCAAATGTATAGATTTTGAATGAACATGTATACTTACAAAATTAAAAACTCTTTCAAAAGATACCTTAAAATGAAGTTAAATGTTATGAAAAATAATTGAGACAAGTAAAATTAACCTTGGACTTGATTCAATGAAATAAGCATCTAACAATGTTTTTCATGCCCATGATATTTACTTTTAATTTCAAAGGAAGAACAACAACCTTTACCATACCTGACGTGGGGTTCTTTCTGATTTACTCCTACTCCACTCCCAGTCTGACAGGTCTGGTTTCTGACTCTCCTCATGAGATAGTCGCCTTTCGGGCCCCTCAAAAACGGCGGTTTCTTCATAGTTAGTATCACCCCCTGTTTTGTCAGAAAACACAACCTTCTCTTGGTCAGAATCCTGTTTAGCCTCTGTAATATCGGTATTCGTGTATTTATTGATGCCTTTTATTGTGGCGCTGTCCAAAGAGGAGGTGGTGCTGATTTCTACTTTTATGGCACTGAAGACATTACGGTTGTCTCTCTGAGAGTCCTTTGTAGCTTCACACTCATAGTTCATCAGGTTGTGATAGGAGATCGAATTTTCATCTTCATCATAGTAATCTTCATGCGCTATTTTATAAATCCCATAACTTTGTTGGAATGACAGATTGAATTCAAAGCCTCTCCTCTTGGCTAAGTAAAAACAAAAACAAAATTCCATGTCTAGTAACGTAGATACAAACGACAGTTGGATGAACATAGTGAAATAAGATAGGAACTGCATTCAACCTGATTATTAAATAATAATAAAAATCTATCTTCATTTACTTCATATCAATTATCCAAAGCAATCATGACTCACAAGCTCAAATCATCTTATCATCCTGGCCTCATGTTTTTTCTCACTTGTACAATGAGGGTCTTGACATGCATACAATTCCAAAAAGCCTTTCAATTTTTAAAAGCAGTTTTTATAACAAAAATTTAAACACAAATTAGTAAACTCTAAAATACATTGAAAGTTTAGTTTTTTTAGCCTATATATTTCAGTTCTGTACATGTCTTTATCTGGGGGTAAAATATATACATATATATTTTTAATACAGAGTCTCACTATGTTGCCCTCAGTAGAGTGCCATGGCATCACAGCTCACAGCAACCTCCAACTCTTAAGCTCATGAGGTTCTCTTGCGTCAGCCTCCCAAGTAGCTGGGACTACAGGTGCCTTCCATAATGCCCAGCTATTTTTTGTTGTGTTTGTCATTGTTGGTTAGCTGGCCCAGGCTGGGTTCCAACGTGCCAACTTCCGTGTATGTGGCTGTCACCATAACCACTGTGCTACAAGCACTGAGCCAAAAAATATATTGTTTATAAATTTTATTTTGCTAGAAATTATTAGGTATCCTTAACATACTGTAAGTTATGTCACTAGTAGATATAACTGATTTCATAATTTTGACATATATCATTTCTGACACTCATGTCTATAAATTATAAATTATAAATTAAAAAACAATTTTTAAATTTTTTACAATAATGTATACCTTTATGATGCAAATAAACTTAGAATCAATCATTAAAAAGGATGTTTTATATTTTGGGGATCTGAAGCCCTTTACAATGTCTACAAAGCTGATTCATTATAGGGTGAGTTTAGCAGAAATGCATAAAACTTTTTGCGACTTAAATCAGGTGAAATACAGTGATATACTAAATATAGTATTACTGGTGCATATGATGCAAAGTCTTAGTAGAATAAGAAACAAGCAAGTAACAGAAAGTGATTCAGTTTTTATGTGTGAATGTCATTAAATGTTAGGTCATTTTTACATGTTAAAAATAAGGTTATATCAAGGTGGTAGACAAGAGATAATTTAATGTTTTGTTTTCATTTTTTAATCATGACTTGTTTTGAAAAAAATCCTACTTTGGTAGCTCTGTGTCTTATTATCAGATACTGAGCTATCTTTGCTAGAAAATAATTTATGAAAAGCTATAAAGTTTCTGTGGGAAAAATAGGTAAAATTTGATTCATTTTACAATACACCTTAGGGTTATTCACATGCTGATTCTATTACTGAAATGTTCCCAGAACCTATGATTTACAAACAAATTCCGCTGACTGGAAAATAGAATTTGTCAGCATCATTTATTATTGTTTGAGCCAGAACACAAACAAGAAAAATTTCAATTCAAAGAAAATGGAAAAGTAGTAAATTGATGCTCATGTTTTATATTTAAACATCCCAGCTATATTTCTACCTACCTTTGCCAGTAATATAGTCAAAGTGAAATTAAACAGGCTTTTAAAATTTACTTTGGCTGCATGAAAAGTGAAGGAACTAAAATGATGTTTTAATTAGTGATAAGTTTCCTTTTCTCCACATAAAGATATAAAGTGACACACTGTCAAGTCAGAACCATCAAGAAAATAAAAACTGTCATAAAATCCCAATTTTGTCATATAATATGTGACAAAATTGATGTCTAAGACTATATATTTTACCTAAAGCAAAAATGAGCAAGGTATTTGAAGGAGTATGCAGAATGTGTTAATAAAGACCCCGCCTCCATGTCATGAGATACAAAAGGCAATCTGAAATAAGCTATGGGAGAAAGCAGGATTGCAATAGAGACCTTGATGTGATAGAGCATCCAAGGCCAAATTATGCATGTAGATTAGAGCATTCAAGGCCAAATTATGCATGTAGATTATATCGTTTAACACATCAACAATCCTAGGCAAGAAAAACCTTATTGATCCTATTTTATACTTGGGAAAACTAAGTTTGATAATGGAAACCTACTGAAGATTACTTACTTAACAAAAAGACTTAAATTTAAAGCTACCTTTTCAGAATTGGAGTGATTTGCCACTATATGAAATTGACCCATGAAAGACTATGTTGATGGATGACAAAGGACCCAGATGTACTCTTTTTAATTCAGAGGAAGTACATTAATTATGAAATGGAACCAATAATAATATTTCTTGTTACTGACATTCCTTAACACTAAAGGTAAATTATCACAGAGGTTACTAATGACACCTGAGATAAAAGGTTAAAACAATATGATGGAGTTGATATTTGACTAGAGGCTGGTTAGGGGTAAAGGGGCAAAACCCTATAGAAACACATTCAAATAACATAATTAATAATCAAAACTAAGTTGAAGGAAATGTTAGAATCAGAGTCAAAATGATCATCTTTAAGTTCCTTAATCATCTTTAAGTTGCATGAGTGTAAAGACTCTGTCTTTTTTCCCCTTCTTTGTTTACCAAAAGTAGAAAAACTCAATTTCCATAGGGGCCAGTTAGGTAACATTAATAATGGATAGAGGTTAGATGTGTATGATAGCAAACGGGAAAGCTCCTTCTTTATCTAAAGCAGGTTCCTGAGGTGCACCCAATTGTCATAGAGGAATTAGGGGCTGGGTTGTTATCTATGCTTTTTCAGAGAAACCAGACTCACAGATTTTGATGTACAATATCCTGATCTTAAAATGTTGGCCCATAATTAAAATTAGTTAAAAGTAACTATAAAAAGTGCTTTAAACACACACACACACACATCGTAGAGCTGAATTACGTTCACAGGCCATGAGTTAGGAACTTGTGTTTCTACTGCATGTCAGGGCTATATGTATTGTGACCACTTCCCTACAAAATATTTGTTGAGTGAGTGAGTGAATGAATGAAGCAACCTTGTAGGAAGCCTACACGGGGTGATAGGAAGGGTGTGTTGGGACAGTCTTGATTCAGTGATGCTGGCTGAATGGAATGTGGTTTAAAAAGAATTTATATTTTTTAAAGAGTGATTTATTTATTGATGAAAGGCCTCGAAGGTGTTAAGGGTTCCAACTCCTATTTTATGTCACCAAAAAGCACCGTAGGTGCACTGTTTTTAAACCTTTTTGTGTGTGTCAGTGAAAGTCAAGACAGCCTTCATTGATTACTAACTCGCAAGAAAACTTAAAGACTGTCAGGCTATTGTCCAGAATCTTTTGAAATCTATGCTACACTTCTAAAAAATAAACACAATGTTGTATTTGTTCTCCGCAGCAAATGCTTCACTGGACCAAAATCCTGGGTGAAACATGAATTAGCTCTGGTCTTTTGTTTTTAGTCACATCTTGCCAGTGACAGTTTTAGACTTGAGTAATTACATCAGCTCATAAACTGAATAATTCTTCACAGTAATGTGTCACTTACCAGATACTCCAATTTTGCCAAAAAATAGAAGCTAAAAATCCTATTTTTATATAAAATATCTTATTGTTAAGCATTTATTTAATTTTAAAAAAGGAAACATCATGTCAGGCAAACAAGATGAGTCTGAAAACAATATCCAACCCAGACGTCAACCACCTGAGACCTCTGTGCTAATTCATCATTTTTTTTTTTGAAAAAACCACTTTGTTTTGAGACATTAGTGATGGAGAGTCCTGCTGGAAACAGGAGAAGATTATTGTTTCCACAAATTACCCTCCAGGGTTGACATTCACATTCCAGTTTTCACGTGTCTCACTCAGTTCCTGTTCAGTGAAGCCGAGATGTTGAATTCTATTTACATCTGAAAAAATTACTTTATGGTACATAAGAGGAAAAATATCTTTCCTCCTTTGCTTCTGTAATTTATGGACAAAGAACAAAAAGGGAGGGAATCTGAGTTTGTCAAGGAACAATGCTTAAATATAAAACTGAAACCATACTCCCAAAGAAAATACTGTCACCTATCATGCTCCTGGCCCACCTAAGGTTGAGCAAGCACCGGGGTTTCAAAATTCTGTTGTTGTGTTATCTGAGCAATAGGAAAATTCACGGTGGCTTTTCAGACAGTGGAAGCCCACTATTCTATTTCTTAGAATTTCCCAGTGACATAGCCTGGATCAAAGAGGGAATGGAGCTATTTGAACTATCAACATCTTAGACTTAAGTTTCTCACAATGTTTTACTTTGGAAGCCATGACCCTTCCTGAAAGCCTTCATATTTCAGGTATTTCTTTGAAACTTTGAAATTAAATTAAATAAAAGCAACGGTTTTAGAGAAAAATATTATTTTAACATAAAAGGCATTTTTTAATTTAAAAAATGTGATATTAACATGACTTGATTCTGCTAGCCTGCCATAAACTCTTCTACCTTGTGTGGTACAGAGATAGACTATGTCACAGGTCTTTTAACATAACAGGTCTGTTACTTGCTTTGTTTTCACTCTGATATGGATGCTGTGCACTTCTGAAAAATGACACTTTACACCACTTTACTGAGACTTTTCATTTTTACTGGCACTAGACTCTTGCTTTCCTCACCGTCTTAGATATTGTAAGACAAAGTTGGCTCATTACTTTAGTCGAAAAGTGTTAAGATTTGTTAGACTTAGAGCTTCAGGCTTATGAATGATTGCTTTATGTTTGCACATTTGTAAGTGTCTCCTAAGTGTTCATCTCTAATTTTCTCTGTCATTGCTGCTCTGGA
Organism: Perodicticus potto; assembly: GCA_963574655.1. NCBI lineage: Eukaryota > Metazoa > Chordata > Mammalia > Primates > Lorisidae > Perodicticus > Perodicticus potto. The sequence goes on from CAUYRH010117880.1 coordinate 7,375, forward strand.
CATTAATCTCCGGAGGATGTCATCAGTATGAGTTCTGTGGTTATTTTAAATACAGATAAATTTGTCATCTATTAACAGTAAACTTTATGACATTCTTAATAATAAAAGATATTCTGGTCATTTTAAAAAATCTAGATACTCTAAATTGTAAATGTCATTAATGTATGGCAAGTAGACAGTTCACAACTAGTATTTACAAAATAGCCCTATTGTTAAATTGACTATAGAATATACTTTGATATTCTCCAGATTTTACAACTCTAAAATAATGTGAGATAGACTATTTTTAGTTAAATGTTCTTCTGTTAAAGTATAATATATTTGCTTATTCTGAGCAAAGACCAATTAATGGGACGGTTAATTCATTATTCTTAAATTTGTTAAATGGTAGAACATCTATCTTTTTTATAGACTGATAAAAAATAACCTTTTCCTTTTTAGCAGAGTCACCACAGACTGCTCACTCCTCAACTTTCCCTGTTTTAGAACATGGGGACATGTTCACTGTGCGGAGCTTTCAGATTGACCTTACCTCTCACTCTCATTCTAGCTGTGATATTTAGAACTTAGACTTTTTTAAAAAGCAGATCGTGTGGTTCGATTCATTCATACAAACGTGAACACATGATGACCCACTCTGCCATTTTGTCTTTCCTTGAAACTGAGGGATTGTTTTGTTTGGGGGGGTTTTTTTTGGTTCGGGTGTGTGTGTGTATGTGTGTTTGCAAAAGTGGAGGCCTACACTTGCACCTGTCTTCAGTCTGTGTGATACTTACTCAGAGAACTTTTGAATAATACAAGCAGCAAAATATTGAAAATGTGGTCCTTTACTGTCCCATTTAATCATAATGGGCAGTAACATGATGAGTTTTCTTCTTTTCAGAAAGTTAATAATCTTCGCAGAAAGTTTACATCATTAACTTTCTACAGGCTTCTCCTGGCAATCAATGCCTTTCTCATTTGTAGACTTGGGAAGAGAATTAGTTTCTACTCTGGGTTAAAAGCTACATAAACATAATATCTAAGGGCCTTTGCGGGCATGCTGCGTTGAACGAATTCTAGTTCCCTTTTTACCTAAAATAATTGATCAATACCACAAGCAGTTCTTCACGGGATAGCTGAAAACCTGCCTCATTAAAAACCCACTTGGACAGCGTACTAGCAGAGGTTTCAGGTTCTGGCATCTTCTTGCTATTTGCCATTTACTTTTTGTCCTTACTCTTCTCATCACCTTTCCCAATGGCCCACTTTCTTGAACTGACCGCGCGCAGCATCGCACTTACTTCGGGTCCCGTCGGAGGCCACCGCGCCTGCGCTCTGTCTGCAGTTGATGATGCAGCCACAGGGCAAGTGGGTCCAGCGTTTGGACAAGACGAACACCGGGGTTACCGTGGTGGCCAGCAGGCTGAGCAGGAAGCTGAGCGTCTCGAAGGGCAGGCTCTGAGCTCTCACCGCGTGCTGGACCACCATGTGCATCTGTGAAGGCCAGCGGACTTCAGACCGAAGCCAGAACCACATTTCCCACTCCCCAAGCCTTCCTCCCCGCCCCCCGCAGGCTGCCCAGCCCCTTCTCCTGTCCCCTTTCCCGAGGGTGGGGCAGACACACCCACTACGCCAGATGGCACAAGATTTGGTAGGGCTTCTGTCCTGGGGAGTCGTGTGTCTGAGCCCGCTGCCCTCAAGTCTCCACCGGGGACAAGTTGTCTGTGACCTGGGGGAGGCCACCCGGGGGACAGGCAGGCATCCGTGCGACCTGCACCACGTTCTCCACACGGCCTCTGTCACTTTCCCGGTGCCTGCCTTCGTCCCACGTGCACTTGTCACAGCAGGGCGCCACTTGGCCACCTCTCTATCTGAACAAAAGCCTGTTTTATCCCCTCTGCTCTCACATCTGATGCTTTTCTCTCCTCTTTCCCTGTTAGGAACGGGGATGTCTTTACCAGACAGGAATGAAGTGGAGAGAAAAGGATGGCAGAAGGTGGGAGGAAAAAACAAACCCTGCTTTTAATTCTCGCCCTCCTTTTTTAAATACTCAGATTGTGCTGTAAGTAACGATGCCCTTGGCCACCACAGAACTAGGAAAACTAAGTCGCCTGCGAAGAAAAGCGCTCCCCACCCGTTCAAGTTTGAAAGCAGCAGCGCTTAACAGCAAAGGCCTCTCGGGCAACGAACCGCACCTGTGAACTGCCTGCCTTCAGGTGAATCTCAAAACAGAGCGCTCTGGAAGCGGACTTCACTGCGCGCCGCTGGTTTACTCCCCAAACCCGCGACGCTGGTTCCAACACGCACTCACACTGTCTGGCACACACACCCGCGCTTTCTGAACAACGGCACTTTTACCATCATAGGCAGCCAGAGGGTGACTTTTGTCAGCGCTAGGATCAAAGCGAACCGCTTCTGTGCTACACTTATGGCGAAGCTCCTGGTGCCAAAGAGAGTCACCCTGTTCTGCCGCCTGCAGGCTCCGGCTCCAGCGGCAGCGGGCGCGCCGGGTCCGAACACAGAATCAGAGCTCGGGGAACATCCCCCCGAGCAGCGCCGCGCCGCGCCCGGAGCATCCTCCGGGGATGGGGAAAGGACTCTGCCCGCGGCTGGAGGGGTCCCGGGGGTGGAAGCTCCACGGGAAATTTCCTGATAGTTGGCGTGGAGTCGCAGCGGCTCCTCCGAACACAGCAACCGAAGAATGAGAGGAACAGAGAAGCCGGCGAGGAGTCCGAAAGCCGAAGCGTACACGGCGAAGAGGAGCAGCACGTAGGAGCTGGAGCAGTCGGCCCGGCAGCCCCAGGGCGTGCGCACGAAGGCGCCCCAGCCGCACAGCGGGAGCGCCGAGAGCAGCAGGCTGGCAGCCCACACCGACAGCGCCACGCCGAGCACCTGGCCGGCCCTTCTGGACGCTGTCCGGCTCCCCACAGCTCTGCGCATCGTGTAAAAGTTGTACAAGACCAGGAGAGTCGCCTTCAAGTTGCTGGAGAGGCCCTGGCATAAATACAGTAAGGCAGAGGCGGTGCACAGAGTCTGGAAGTTACCAGGGACCTCTCTTGGCCACTGCAAAAACATGAACATGGTCACCGACAGGACGCTCAGGAGATCATCCACAGACCAGGAGGCCACGAGCATGGACACAACGGTTCTGTTCTGCATTTTCAGCAGGGAGACTAGTGAATAAATGCTGCCCACCAGGGCTGCGAGAGCAATTAAACATGTCAGGCAAAAAAGATAGATATTCAGAGTTCCTGGTGGATTTAAAAGGTCCGTAGAATTATGGTTTTCTTTCCACAGGCTAGAGTCATTTGTTGATAAGTTACTGAGAAATAAAGACATTGTCCTTGGTCAATATTTAATTTTTCTTCTCAATGAGTCTGATAATTTCCTCAAAATAAAGCATGGCTGTTGCAAGTCAGATTTCATTTCTCCTACCAAGTTCCCCTCTAGATGTCCCCGAGGCCAGTCCTGCAGGAAGTGATGGCTCCTTCAGATCTCACTCAACCCATATTTAAAAATTGGGTTCCATTTCAAGCATGAGAAAGAATTTTTTCAACATTGCGGTTATTAAAAACAAACCCCAAACTCCCTCCCATTATCAAGTTTCAGGCAAACAAGGAAAAACTCTTCAGGTAGATAGAAAAACAATACTGTCTGCATCCTTTTGGGTCCTTCTATGGAGCAAAACTGCTTGTAGCTTGAAATAACCAAACTGTATACACTTTTAAGAGCAGAAAAATGATGCATTTTGTTGCAGAGCTGGGTCCACAGGCAGAGACATTGTCAGGTAGGTCTCAGCTCTGAAGGCTGAGAGAGAGCGAGCGAGCAAGCCAGTCAGAGGGAGCCCGAATACAGGCACCAATCTGAACCGTTGTGTTTTTCAATCAGCTGCAATTCTGGATCCTCAGAGCTGCAGGAAGGAGGAGTCAGCTCTAAGCAGGAGAAAAGCAGGAGTAAAGCAGGAAAAAAAGGGAGGGGAATTCAGTGTGTGAGCAAAATGTGTGTATGTATTCTCAGCCTGCCTCATTCAAAGCATGGAACAGCGTCCTTACCAAGCTGCTTCTTTGGTTTTGATTTGCTCGGGCTTTGTGTGAACTACCAATGTCACCCTTGAGAGGTCTAAGCTACTTGCATAACTTAAGGGGCTGTTTTTATCCTGATCCAGACTTTCCCGCTTCATAAGGCATTTCTTTTTTTTTTTTTTAAAAGAAAATACTGTACTTAAGGATGTCATTATGGCCCTCATTACGCCAGACAGGATTATGCAGAATATTTGAGTAAAGTCACAGTAATTTTAGACATTTGTTTATAACTATTGTCTGTCAATGTCATCTAATAAGTAGGGTGTCATATGAATAACTATTTCTAATTGTTCATAAGATCAGATGACATTATATGGGCCTAAAAGGAAAGTCTACCCCCGGAAAACATTTTTACCAGAGTACTTGGGGTATTGGGTACAATAGTTGCATCTCTGAATTGCCAGTTTTGCAATACTGGTAATTTAGCAACTAAGTAACTGATAGCAGTACCTCTGGTTTAGGGTAGCATTCCTCCTCATGACCTGATGGCTGCGTCCTCCCACAAGGTCCTGGAGAGCTGAATGGAAGCAGGGGAAGGGAAAGGGGACAGCTGATAGGCTATTTATTTAAATGGATGGAAGTGGCTGTGGAAGTGTGATCATTCCTTTTCATTTTCTTATAGAAATGACTGAAATTACGTTTTGAACATGAATCTGTTCAAATGCAAAATGATTGCATTAGTCATTGCCAGCCACACCCTACAATGAGCACAGCAGGTGGTTTACTTATCTTGACATGATTGTTCAATTTTCCCCTTCACTCAGCAAATGGAAACAAAACCACCAAGTAACACATTAACTCAGCACTCTAGCTCTCCCTACTGAAACAATAGATCCTGCCGTACTACGTGAGTAGGAAGAGGCTGGGGTACATTTATTCAAAAATAATGTTGATGCAGAAAGCACAATGATAAACAGAACTTATTGTTGAATTTTTTTTTTTTTTTGCAGTTTTTGGCCGGGGCTGGGTTTGAACCTACTACCTCCGGCATATGGGACCAGAGCCCTACTCCTTTGAGCCACAGGCGCCACCCCTATTTTTAAAGATTTTAAAAGTTACATGGCATGCCATTCTGCCTCTTCATATAGACATTATTCGTTCTTGCCATAGCAAAAGTATTATTCTTCAATATGGAATCTAATTCTGGATTTTCAGTTAGGTTGTGCAAAAAGTCTCACATTGTCAAGATACAGTGATAGAAACTAATAGCTACTGCAGTACCATTTCAGGGCTGAGAACGTATCTCCTTTTATTACCATCATTTCTGGGTTTTCCATTTAAATACAGATTTGGAAAAGGGACACATACCCACCAAGTGGCACTGGTCTTGAGGATATTAAAGAAAAGACAAGAGTGTTTAGTACAGTCCAAATGTTGGCAGTGGCACAGCAGTCAGTAGGGAGTTAGGAGATGCATCTGGATTTGACCTCAGAGTTTGCTGATGTTGGACAGGTAACCTGGGACAAAAAATTTTATGCTTTCTCTGGCTATTTCTGCATAGTAAAAAAAAAAAAAGAGAGTGTCAGTCTGTTTCATATTGCTATAACAAAATACCAAAGATTGGGAAATTTTTAAAGAAAATAAGGTAGTTTCTCACAGTTCTGAAGGCAGGGAAATTCAATATTAAAGTGCCAGCATTTTTCAAGGGCCTTCTTGCTGTGTCATCTCTTGGTGGGATTTAGAAGGGCAAGAGAGTATGTGTTTGTGTAAGAGGGAGAGCAAGGGGGTGGGGTGCTGAACTCACTTTTACAGCAAGCCCACTCTCTCCATAACTAACTCATTCCTGAGATAAGGACATTAATCCATTCCTGAAAGCAGACTTCTTCTGATATTACTAGCTCTCCACCTCCCAACACTGTTGCACTGGGGATTACGTTTGCAACATATGAACTTTCTGGTCACATTCAAACTATAGCAAAGGATTTGGCTGGATGACTTTTAGGGTCTTTCCAATTACAAAATTAAATGATATGGTATTTTAGAAGTTTAGGTTAACTTTGTCTTAATATTTTTCTGTTTATGTTGCAATAATCACTATTATTCTCTCTTAAAACATGCAAGCCTATAGGAACTGAAGCTTGGATTCTACATGCTTTCTCTTTCTTTATGATAGCACAGAAGCTCTTGTCAATATGAAGATGATATAAAATACAAGAAGCCTAGAATACTGAGCCAACCGAGGGATTACAGCTCCCCTAGAGATCTGTAGGAACCTAAGGTAAATTTTGTGTGAATGGGAAGCAAAATTTGTTGTTTAAGTCACTGAATTTTGGGAGTCCATTGTTATTGTAACCGTACCAGACAAATCTGGCTTAACTTTTATGTAACAAAGTTGTGTTTTTTCAGTTGCCATAAACACCCAGGTTGAAGACAATGTAACCTGAGCATTCCCAGACAACCCAAGCTTAAAACCACTGACAAGAACCTACGGGCTTGGACTAAGGAGCAAGGACTGAATTAAGAAGTGGATGCCTCATTGCAAGACCCAAGGTCCAATCAGATCAGGCCTTGGCAGCACAGCACAGCAGGATCCAATCAGATCAGTTTCCTGGTATCTCTTCATTGCAGGATCCAACCACATCATGCCTTATTAACCTATGCATATAAAACCTGACCCAGGACCCAGGTTGGGAAGACAGTTTTGCTTTTTTTTCTCCTCTTTGCCTGTTGACTTTTCTAGAAGGCCAATTCCATTGTATTTTCTTCTAAGTACATCAGGAAACAATCCCACTGATTGCTTGGTGACACCAGCCCAATTAATATGGTTAAGTATAATATTGCCCCATTTCATTGATGAGAAAACAGAGGTACAGGCCAGCATGGTGGCTCACGCCTGTGATCCTAGCACTCTGGGAGGCCGAAGCCAGTGGAATGCTTGAGCTCACAATTTCGAGACCAGCCTGAGCCAAAGTGAGACCCTGTTTCTACTAAAAAAATAGAAAAACTGAGGCAAGAGGATCGCTTGAGCCCAAGAGTTGGAGGTTGCTGTGAGCTAAGATGACACATTTTACCCAAGGCAACAGTTTGAGACTCCACCTAAAAAAAAAAAAAAAGATAAAAAAAGAAAACAGAGGCACAGAGAAATTAAATGATTTGCCCAAAGTCAGACATTGAGTAAGTGTTGGAATCAGATTTTAAAATTATAGTAAGTCCTCTGCTATGTACAGACACATTTTTCTAATAACTTCCTCTTAGCACTTTATCCTTGAAAACACTTCCAATGGATGTTGATATTTTGCTTTCCATTCTTGAAAAAACAAATTCTTGGAATGTCTCATTTTATGGAAATGTTAATTTACAATATTTTACAGAACTTTGCTTTATAATGCATTATACATGCATGTATGCATCTAAGAACATATAAATGTATGTATATTTTATAATGCATTATGTATTATGAAACATAAAGTTTGGTAAAAGGTTGTAATTTGAGCTTACAAATATTATTTATATATGAGTAATAAGTTCCTTGAACTTTTTAAACCCTCCCCTTAGCCATAATTCCATTTTCTTTAAAACATCCTCTTGAGAAAAAAATCTTACTCTAAATGTCTTTCAACCCAGATAACTTTTAGGAGACTAGGAAGAAAGATTTCTAAGAAGCCTCTTTGTGTCTCAAAAAAATTTTATTCAGTTCCTATGAGTGAGCTTTATTCTTGTCTTTCCTAAGACAGAGGGTTTTAAAAAAATCTATAATAGAGCTTTATGTCTTCAATTATTTTAAATTCTATCTTCAAATTAATTAATAATAAAAATTTGTATTGACTTAAGTAGAAGTGTTTTGTATCCTACTGCTTTTTTGGTTACTTTTAAACATGTGCTATATGTTTAAAACATATACTACTTGTAACACAGCATTACCAACCATTAAAGAACCTACAGGGTGTTAAATTACAGGAATTTAACAAAAAACTGCAGAAAATTTGAACAACCTACAGAAAATTATATGACAATAATTCCATTAGGGTTTTAGTTTATGAAGTCCTCGATGCAGTAATCGCTTTGGAAAACACTGTAGATAATTTATTTCTCTGCAAGTCCACAGAATATCTGAAAATTATCAAGAAATAGGAAACACAATAAAAAGCTTTAGTTGAGTGTGGTAAAATAACATGCTTAGCAATGTAGCTTTGATAATAAAAAAGTAACCACAGAACCAAATAAAAATATTTAGACTTGTTTAAAAAAATACAAAAGCATCATAGGTACAGTTAGCTATGAAGGTATAATATTTTTCTCTTTCTAGAAATGTAGTGTTGTGTGCCCAAAACATTTTAGAGTACTGTCTTAGATTAATACTCTTGCTAACTTATCATTAACTCTAAAGTAAAAGATCTCATAAATAATCTAATACACACACAGTACAGACACATATAAATAAGATTCAGATTCTATAAATATATATAATAACTACAAATGTGTAACCATAAATGTATAATTTGTTTATTAATGATTGTATGTATAAGTAATATCTCGATTGTATAAAATACATACATACTCTGCTACAGCTGATAATAGTCCAAAATGTGACTAGCCATTTGGCATCAGAGGAGAACCTAAGTGCTGTGATTTCTTTTCTTATTTTCTGGTGTCTTGTTAGAAACATGCAGTATCTTAGACTGTCTGATCACTGTGAGGACACAATTTAACTTGGCCTCAAGTCAGAGAGACTAACTTCGTGAATTTGACCTTTAGAAACCTGATAAATATGTTCCAGCTTCATCTATGTAAACATGAAAGATCTAAGGTCTCCATCTTTCTTTAAGGCTGCGTAATATTCCATGGTATACATGTACCACAATTTATCTTAACCATTGTTATTATTATTGAATTTTAAACCTTTTAAATTCTGTGAAGGCAAAAAGTGGAAACCTAACTAATACATATATATGTAAAAAAAAAAATAATAAAACAAAATGTTTTATGTGGCTGAAAATAACAAGACTCACTGCTAGTGACGGTGTGGTTGACATGTAAGAGTAAACTGATTATCAACTGATGTAATCATTATGGAAAGAAATTTGACAAATTATTAATTCAAATATTCATATCCTTTAGCCAATAATTTCACTTCTAGAGAAAAAGGAATCAGATATATTTTAAGTTTTATCAACAAAGATGGTCAGTGATCCTAATTTTTTTTTATTGTTTGGGATTCATTGAGGGTACAAAGAGATTATACTGATTGATTTTTTTAGGTAAAGTCCCTCTTATAATAGTGTCCTGCCCCCAAGAGTTGTGCCATATATCGTGACCCATCGTCCCCCTTAACCTGGATTGGGGTGGAACACATTCCTCTCAGCAATGATCCTCATTTTAGTAGAAATGAAATCTATGAGTAGAAATACTGCTGTACTTGGGGTCAGTATACAGGCTTCCTCAAACTTTTTAAACAGGGGGCCAATTCACTGTCCCTCAGACTGTTGGAGGGCTGGACTATAGTTTTAAAAAAAAAAACTATGAACAAATTCCTATCACATTGCACATATCTTATTTTGAAGTAAAACACAAAACGGGAACAAATACAGTTCACACCAACGTATGTGGCCTGTGGGCCATAGTTTGAGGACCCCTGGTTTAGAAGTTGAGAATGTGGGTTTTAGAACAAGAGAGATAGTTCTAACCAATCCTGGGCTCATCACTTATTAGCATTGTGGACATAACCTAATAATTGAGCCTCCTTGACCCTGGTGGCTTTATCTGTAATGGTGATAATACACTAATCAATAAATGTCTAGGTTTTAGGAATTACTAGTTTGTCTCCTTTTCAACTTACACAATCAAGGTTCTTTAAAGATGCAGTAGCATCATTGATATTTCAAATTTCTAATTTGATTTTTCTGTTCTGTCTATTCTGTTTGTTAATATGTTTAAATGCAACTTAAAACCACCATGGGCAAGAATGAGTAAGAAATGATTCTGTGTGTGTGTTACTGCTATAGCTACTTTTGTTCCCACAAGTAAGTGTCTACGTTTGCAGTATCCTTCCCTGCAGAGAGAGAGAGAGAGGGAACTGAAAACAGAACACAAGCTAAATAGCTAGGATGACAGACTTAACTAATAGTTTTAATAGGCATGTCTGACTAAGTTCTTGACAAAAGACAAGACTAAGTCAATAAAAATAGACAATGAAAATAAGATGTTTTTTAATATTAGGGTTATAAAACTTATATCTTAAAAAATCTTTCTGTAGGCTCAATTTTGTATACAAATGAACTTGAGATTAGGCATTTTAAGATATCTAGCTATCACTTTTTCCCTGTTTCCAAGTTTTTTTTGGGAAACAGTTTACATTTTATTCAAAGTCCCACTTTAAGAAGAAAGTGTTATGTAATTCACAGTCAATAATCCTAATAGTTCAACTTTTGGCTCCTTTTTATTTGTATTATACTTTACTTTTTGTTTATCAGAGAGTTTAAATCCTGTGTAACAAATGTTTTATAGGGAAAATATTAAAGACCATTGTATACTAATTGGGAATTAACTCTTTAATCTTTTGAAAATAAATTTTTGTTTTGGAATATTTTTCAATTTACAGAAAAATTGCAAAAATAGGACAGAGAATTCCCACGTATCCATCACCCATCTTCCCCTCATTATTAATGTTTTATAATAGTAAATTTGTCAAAACAAAGAAATTGTCATTAACTCTTAGTTGAACTCTGGATCTTATTTGGATTTCTCTGTGTCTGGACTGGTGTCACTTTCCTGTTCCAGCATCTAGCCCAGTGTACCACATCAGATTTCGTTGTCATGCCTCCTGCTTTCCTTTGGTTTTTGATAGTTCCCTGGTCTTGTCTTGTTTTTTCATGAGTCTGAGAGTCTTGTGGAATACTGCCTAGGTATTCAGTAAAATGTCCTGCCATCTGAGTTTGTTGCATATTTTTCTCATGATTAGATCAAGGTCATGGGTTTATAGAAAGAATAGCACAGAAGTAAAGTGTCCTTCTTAACTACATGTCAGAGGGCACATGATATCCAGAAAAACATAATTAATGATGCTGATCGCTATTACTTGGCTAAGGCAGTTATTTGTTAGATTTCTCTACTATCAATTTACAGGATTTCCATTTCTCCGTTCTCTTCTGTAGAAGTGAGTCACTGGGTATAGTCCACATTGCATGGGTAGCAGGACCTATATTTGTAATTATTCTTTAGCAAAGGTTTATCTCTTTTGTCTCATTTATTAATTTCCTCAATAATTTATTCAGTATAGACCCATGAATATTCATTTTATACTTTGGGTTACCAATTCAATATTACCTTATTATTTTGTTGCTCAAATTGTTGAAGATTTGGGTATTGGGTTGGTTCCTTTTCGGTTGGTTTCTGTGTCCATTTGACTTAACCTATCCTTTCTTTTTCCCTAGGTATATCTTTATTACCTTCTTTTCTTTTCTTTTTTTTTTTTTTTTTTAGACAGAGTCTCATTTGTCACCTTTGGTAGAGTGCTGTGGTGTCATAGCTCACAGCAACTTCAAACTCTTGTGCTCATGTGATTCTCTTGCCTCAGTCTCCCAAGTAGCTGGGTTATAGGTGCCTGCCACAACACCAGGATCTTGCTCTTGCTCAGGTTGGTCTTGAACCTGTGAGCTTAGGGCAATCCACCCACCTCAGCCTTCCAGAGTGCTAGGATTATAGGCGTGAGCCACTGCACTGGCTTTATCTTTACTTTCTAGACCCACAAGATATTTGGGACTTATCTTGTCCCTGCCCTATCATTAGAATCAGAATTTTGGCTTTTAAAATAGCTTTCCTTGGTATGTCTCAATTTTTACCAGTCATTACTACAATTTAAGTGATTACCGCTTGATGTCAGGTGCTAAACATGTGGAAATGGGGTCCCCGCACAGTCTCTCAATGCCATCTCGCTCTATTCCCAATAAAATGATTAGACAAAAAAATCCCATACTTAAGAACAATCCTAATAAAAACAATAAAATTATGGTGGGCCTAAGCCTGAGCTAGCTTTTCACAAAGCTTTGCTTTTAGTAACTCTGGTCCTAGAAGCTTGTGTTAGTCTTCATTATGTTGATATAATCAGGTAGTGTTAAATATGTGCCAATAACTGCAAAAGAAATGGGAAGTTAGAGATATTCAATGCAATATATAACTGTGGGTAATACGTGATTTGCCATTTGATTGATCACAGGCCTTATCTGCAATTAGACAAAGTGATAGAAGGAGAAGAAAAGCTGAAAAGCCTCACCATTAACATCCCCTCTGCTTCCTTTGATCTCTCATTACCATCTCCCACTCTTCTGATCCCCTGAAGATTCAGGCTGTACCAACCCTATGGAAGCACTAATGATGCTGAGTCATACGTGCTCTTCATCAGGATTCTGTTCTCTCAACTCACCAAGTGCCATTTGAGAAAATGTTCTGAGCCAGTTTTATCCACCTGCATTTTATGATGTCAGTGGAGCCAGGGGATTCCTTTAGCCTGTTCAAGACCCCTCGTGGCATAATTCAGAGAATATACATTTCAAGCCACCCTCTTCTTAATTTTTGTACATTTAGTCACATACAGGGCAGGATTTGGGCATTCTCATCAAACCAAAGGCTTCACTGTAGGTCAATGTGCCCTGGGAAACTTGGCACCTGCTCTTTATTTTTATTTATTTTATTTTATTTTTTTTGTTGTTGTTGCAGCCATCTTTTGCTGTTTGGCAAGCCCGGGCTGGATTTGAACCCGCCAGCTCAGGTGTATGTGGCTGGCGCCTTAGCTGCTTGAGCCACAGGTGCCGAGCCTGCTCTTTATTTTTAATCAAAAGACGTGGCCTTAATCCTCTGGGTGCCACTGTTGTAAAGTAAGGTAAAGTAAAGTAAAGTAAAATAAAGTAAAGTAAAAATGAAAGAAAGGAAAAATCCCTGGCCTGGTGTCAAGAGCCTTCAGTTCTAGGCAAGAATCTGCCCTTAGACCGTGACTGTTATAGTATCCACGGATCTTCACCCATAGAGGGGAGATAACTAAATTTGTTTTGACAACCCTGTAACTTGTAGGAAGAATAACTGAAAGATGAAAAAGTCCTTTTTTGTGGGAATGAACATTATCACATTGAAAAAAATTATCTATTATTAGAAAAAATTGCCCAACCCTACCAATATATTGGCTTAGATTGAATAGATAATGATGTTCAATACCATGGCTTTTTCATATAGAGAACTGATTAAAAGGAGGAAGCAAAGCTCATAGAGGACTATGCCCCAGGGTTCCAGTTGTCAAAGTCAGGGACAACCAGCTGTTAAAGGCAGCCCTGTGGAACCATGTTCTTTGCAGACTATTGCTGAAGAGCCAACTGGTCCCATTTCTTTCAGTCCCTGCCCACAGCACCAGCAGAGTAATCTTCCTCAAAGATTCATTCTCATATCCTCCCCAATCTACAGCACCATTTCTCAAAATTCAGGGTATGTCAGAGTCACCTAGAGGGCTTTGTGAAAGTGTGAGTTTCTGGAATTCAGTAAGACAGGGACCGTCACTCTAAACAAGCCCTCCAGGTGGGGTAGGTGGTTGGAGAACCATCTATTACAAAGCCAGTCTGTAGGCTGAAGTCCAGACTCCTTGTGGTCACATATAAGGCTTCTCCAAATCTGATCTTATTTATCCTCATCCCAATTAAACTTAGCAACTAATAAGGACACAGAGCTCTCTTCTCTAGAAGGTCTGAATTCATTTTTACAGCCTCCCCTGCCTATCCAATATGCACTCCTAGTCTCTGCTATCCCACAGCAATATCTTCCCTCTTCTGGACTTTCATTGTATGAGAATTACTGAATCAAATTTTGGGGAAAGTGAAGGGAATGGCAATGAGAGATTTCCTAGAAGTACAATCATTTGAGTTGTGATTACAAAGAAGAAAAATGTTTTTCACCGGGAGAGTTTATACCTAAAGGAGGAGAGACATTTTAGGTGGAAAAACAACACAAGCAAAAGCAGGTTCTGTGTACATTTGAGAAATTTTTTTTTTCTAAATCACGCTTGTTGAACATGGAAGTTGAAGGTTAGGTCAAGGTCAGTTCATAGAGAGGACTTTACATACCATTTACAGCATTATGGATTTTGTTCTTGACAAAGGATGGTTGAAGATTTGGGGGCTATTGTGATGGGGGCTATTTGGGGGCTATAAAACACTTATCTCATATAAATTCAGCACATTTGAACCTGCTTAGATTCAAACATCAGCTAGTCTTTTTCTTAACTTTGTGATCTTGAACCATTTAGTTTACTTCCTTGAGCCTATTTTCTTACCCAGATTACAGAAGAAATAATAGATCTGAATTTATTGGGTTCTTGAATACATGTAACAAAAAAGCCCTTAATAATTATGTAATAATAGATATTTAAGACCTATATAGTATATAGGAAATGGAGATATTAACTTGCCTATAGTAACAGCAAATAAGAGCAGAATTGGGCAGTGTTTTGCCCTACATAAAAGCCAGATGGGACCTAAAGAACCATTCATTTCAACTACCACATTTTATAGTGAAGAAAATTGAAGATCAGAGTGGTAAAGTAACCTCTCCAATGTCACACAGCAAGCACTATGAGAACATCATAGTGCTGGGTAATATAGGAGACACAAAGGTGAGCAAGACAGCCCCTACCCATAAAGAACTTCCAGATCAGCAGGGAAGATGGCAGCTGCGAGAAACAAGCCTGAACAGGAAGTCCTAGGGTCTTAGATGACCAAGAGGATGTAGGTCACATCAGGGCCTTGAAATTTGGACCCATTGACCAAATGGCAGATCAAGGAGGGCCAGAGGTCAAAATCAGGTATATGTTGAAAATAACTTACCCTGCATTCTCAGCAGTATATAGTCCAGTTTGGGGGAGAAAGCACCATTGAAGCAGTCACAGCCTTTTAAAATTACTGTCTATAATTATATTTGCTAAAAAAAACAAAAACTGGAGCAGCAGGGAACAGACCCTGTAGTTAGTCCCAAATCATCCCCCCACAATTCCCCAGTGCACATGCGGTGACAGCTGTCATTCCCAGAGCAGCTTAAAATCCCGAAGTGGCCTTGAAACAGAGACTAGAGCCAGAGAAGCTGCCTCCACCCCCGCCACCAGGGTGGCCTCACACAGTGTGCTGGCAGCAGCCTTTGAAGCATGGCCCAGAACCTACAGGCACCACAGGCCTCAGCAGCTCTGCTCTTTCCCCTGACAGGCCAACTGCTGTGCTTCAGTTTGGGCCCTTCTCCTAGCTGACAAAGTCTAAGATAGATCTAAGGGCTGGAATCCCTCTCCAGAGCCTTGTGGGGCCACCTGCATTGCTAATCACTCCCATGTCTGCATGGGGGAGCAGGGAAGGCACAGAGGACTGGTCATTAAAAAGAGACCTTGCTGAGATCAGGTTTCTGGGGCTGAACACCTTTGCTTTGGTTCCAGGAGCTGGTGATCCAATTGTACGTTTGAAGAGATCCTTAGTTGTACATTGAAAGAGACTGGCATAGGCTAAATGCATAAATTCAAGAGGAAAGGCCAAGAAACCCTATGGAAATTAAAATTTTTATTGATGGGAAGGAAATCCTTCCTTCCCCTGTGTTTGCTATCTAACCTGAAATTTTGTTGCTGGGGAAATGGGCTGAGTTCCTTTAGATCTTTAAGGTTTTTTGGGAAGGAATAGCCCTTAAAATAAGCTTTGACTATCAGATAATACCATAAAGAGGAATTTCATTGAGGCTCCCTTCCAAAATCTGACTACTAGTTGAGAAGGAACCAGCCACATGAATGCCATTGGGGCTTGTAGATTGCATTAAAACGTTGAGCAGGGCAGGCAGCAGGCACATGGTTACATTTTGCCATGACCATAAATGGGTTCATCTGTTACTGGAACTGCTGCCAGCTTCTCCAATTCGGCAGAAGTCAGAAAGATTTTAATCAGACCCAGTCTTTATCCATCTCTTCTATTGGCTACAGTGTCATCTCAAGGAGGTGGTTAATTATTGTTTATTGGTAACTGTAGAAAACAATTGTCTATATTGTCCTTTTTAGAGTACACTCTGACCCTTAATCCTACACCCCCTTTGAAGTCCTGCCATCACTCCATCTCGCCCAGGAAACTGTCTCTTCCCTTTGACAGCCACCTGGAGCTCTTTCTCATCTAAAATACTACAACATTTTGTATCAGTCCTAGTAATCTAATAAATATTAGATTTTTTTTTTTTCAAGAATGAAGTCTCCTCAGCTGAATATTCACTGCATTTTTTTTTTCACTCTTGGGGGTTAATATGAAAGCAAAACCTATCAACCTAAAATCTTTACCAATTAATTGAACCCTTATTAACTCAGTGTTCATGAAACCATCTCTGTTAACTCAAAACTAAAGTCATCCCAGACTAGAAATCAACAATTTTTTTTTCTATAAAAAATCAGACAGTAAATATTTTGGGTTTTGTGGGCTGTACAATCTTGGCTATGGAGGAAAGAATGCTGCCATACATGGTGAATACACCAGCAGGCACAGCTATATGCCAATAAAACTTTATTTATAAAATGAGTCAGTGGGCCAGATGTACTTCTTGGGCTGTAATTTGCTGACTCCAATGTAGGCCATAATGTCTCCTTCATTGACAATTTTCTACTGATTTTTGAAGTTCACAGTTCCAACATAATGTAAAGTAGCCATAAAATCAATTTGCAAAACTGTAAGACTTCATGATGTCTATAAAAGTGATATTGGATAACTGCTTGAAGTATCCTTAAGCTCTGAACAAATGAGATTCTGGCAAAATTAGACCAATGTAAGAGAAAAACAAAATCAATAAGTATTACAACAGCAGAGGAGCTCAAGCAGCGAGCACTCAAATATCAAAGAATGAAGAAAAACCCTCGAGAAAATTAATGAACCATCACTTTTTATAAAAATTACTTATTTTATGATTCTTATTTAAGAATGCAACCAAAAGCAAAGGATGATATATTTTGCTACCAGAAAATTAAAGACATTTTATGTCAACAGATAATGCAGTTCATGCTTTATTCAACTATGAATTAGGACATTGTTGAAATTTTAAATTAAATATTGATTAATGAAAAAAATTAAACCTGGATTTATATTTCAGTTCTACTCTTCAGTATCAGTGCCTGGTCAAATGTTTTCCATTGTATATTCACTTAAAAAATTCAGTTCCCATTTTGAGTGATTACTTTAAAGGAGCATTTTTTTGTGTGTGAATTATCCTTGTATTATAAAGACTTCCTTTATATAAAATTCTTGTCTTCTTAAAGAGCTTAAAGTCCTTGAGGGTAACAACCACTCTAATTTTTTCTTTTTGAGAGCTTGCAGAGTCATATTTTATAGCCAGTATATACTATATATGAATACATACTTTCTTTGTGACTCATGACACCTATTTTCTCTCTTTTAAAAGGGAATGTGTGTGTGTGTGCCCACAGTACTTGCTTTAGGTAGTAGTATAAGACCATAAAATCACCTTATAAACTTTAACTGCACAAAGCAATCTTAATCACTAGTGCAATAATTAATAATTGTTTTCTCACTTTTAAATTTTTTCGTCAAACTTTAAAAACTCTTGATGTTGGTTATAAATATATAAGAAAATAAAAAAAAACCCAAAGAAGCTAATATTCATTAGGTGTGCTGTAATTAAGGTATTAGAAACACTTGTAATTAAATGTTTCCTTTCTTTATTGAAAAAACTTATTGAGTAGTCTGAATGGTGCTGCCTTCTGCTTGCCATATAGATTAGCACACTGAGAAAACATATTTTCCATGCTTTGGTGAATTGTCATCTTCTTTACTAAGTTTAATTAGCATTTAATATTTCATCCTTTTTTGTTTTAATGTCATGAAATAGTTCCAAGATTTACTTTAACATGAAATATTTTACTGACATCACTTTCTCAGGAATATCTTAACAAACAAATTTTTGACACACTTTCCCATTAATGTGAATAATTTTACCTACTTACCTTCCTGTTGTGGCATATTTAGAGTCAAGATGATGTGAACATTCCTATAGTCAGCTATTTCTTTTACTAACTTCATTATGTCTGATTCGAATTTTATTTTTAGCCATATTCCTTTTCTTGTAGCATTGCTGCATTTTCACCTTTTTTGGTCAATTCACTCTTCTGATTGTCCATTTTTGTAAAAGGTCACATGGGTTTATCATCAGAAGATAAGGAGACGACACAACTACATGGCTTGCTGTCTGTGAATAACAGATAGCATGACAATTATCAGCAGACTTTCCAAGAAGTGACAAGTTGCTCACTGATCATGATGCAAATCTGTGATCTGGGTAGGGTAGTTGACTGAAGAGCTAGCAGCAAAGTGTCTACTCTACCCAGTTAGCCCTGGCAACTGAAACTATGTGGTTTGGGAACTGGAATTATCCAACTAAAATAAATGGTGGCCACTGACATGTGTACATATTGGAACTGGGCAAAGTGAGGGCTGCCTGTATATGTTGTTTTTATATGAAATTATATATTATCATAAAATTTAGTTTTTAGCCACATACATATATTATGAGCTCAAAATCTCGATGAAAGTTTTTTGACTTTATTACTTTCTTAAAAAATTTGCTTTTTGGTCAATGATTCATCCTCTGCCTCACCACGGAGAACACAGCTGTCCTTGTGCATGAGCAGATGGCCCTGCTCCACCTTCTGGTGATCCAGAACACTGGGAACCTGCCCACACCTCCCTCCTGCGTGCACACCCTGAGTGAGATGTCTGATCAGGTGGGGCAGGTGAATGAGCTACTGGGACCTGGTGGAGAATAACCCTGGGATTAGTTCTAGAAAGTCAAGAAGACTTTTTGGCACTCATATGTTATGATTCGAAACATAATCAAGAAAGCCCTTTAACCTTTTATGCCATTTAACTGACTTTATGTAACAATAATATCTAGGATTCTTTCTGACTCTAGAACTCCACAGAGGAGGCCCACACATCTCCTGACTCTAAAGACTTTTCCAATTTCCAATGTAATAGCCCCACTCTACAGCTTGCATATGTAACTCTTCAATTTTTTAGATAACAAACCAGAAAAGGAAAGTACATGCTGTTTTATATTCTTTTTCTTTCAAAAGAGGGAGCTGAGACACCTGAAGTTCCATTGAAATCTCACTGTGAGTGCAGGGCAGGGAGAGATTCAGCGATAGAGCTACACAGAGCAGTGGAAGCTATCTGCAAGGAGGAGAAACAGGGTTTTCAACAGAATGGAATAGTAGTCCCCAAAGAATGTTCTTCTGGTCCCCAGTTTCTAGGGATAAGAGTTTTGATGCCTACTATCATTTCTACATGTTAATTTGCAGTAATGATAGATAAAAATGAGAGTGTAGAAGAGGGTTATAAGCATCTACCCTAGAGGGCCAATAATTTACTTACTCATGAATGAATTCTCGTGCATGAATGATTCCCTCTTGATGAGCTTTTAAGAACAGACAGTTCTGGGGAAAAGCCTTAGCAACATTAGCAATGGGTCTCAAAATTCTGAGGTTGAGATATTTTCTGTAGAGTCTAAGTAGGTACTGGTAGGGGAGGCTGATGCCTCAGGTGATGCAGAGGTGGAAAATGGGATTAAAAAATTAGTTAGGATAAAAATCCATTGCACCCCATGGGAATAGTCTTTCTTTCTGCAGGAGATCTCTTTCCCTGGGTCCAGAAGAGTAGGTTTTCTTCTTCCCTCTGCAATAGCATCTTTTGTTTCATTTTTAAAAATTAACTTATTATTGATATATAATAGCTGTATATATTTTCATGATACATGTGTGATGATTTGTTACACTCACATAATCAAATCAGAGTAATTGGGATGCTTATCACCTTAAATATTTATCATTTCTCTAAGCTAGGAACATTCAAGTTATTATCTTCTAGCTTAATACTATCTTAATTTCCCTTTTGGAGAATCCTCCCACCACTCAGGCTCATTTCATGCAGTCCTAATCACCACTGGGGCTCCAGGAATGGTGAAAATATAGCCATAGCTAAATCAACCCATTGTCCTGGCCACATGACTTTTGAGGAACAGCTACAGGATGCAAGACAGAAAATAATGCTTAAATCTGTGATGTGTGCTGGAAATGGTGACACAGAATATTTCCTGTCCCTACTATGACTAGACATGAAAAAATGTATGCCTTTAGCTGCTAGACTCTGCCATGCAGAGAGCCTATCAGAGGAAAACCTAGAGCCCAGATATGCAACGGACCAGATTTCTGACAATATTATTGGATTCCCCAGATCCAGCCTTGCCTGATACCCTTACGTGAACTTTTCTATTATAGGATTCCATAATATTCATATTGCTGGAGAAGATTTAAGTACAGAAAAGGGAAAAGTCTTACTCAGAGGCTGGTGAGTGGTGGAATCAAAATAACAACTTCGGTCTTTAGACTCTTGAGTTCCTGGATCATTTTACACTTATGAGACAGAGAAAAGGTTTTACAAAGCAAACAAAACATGTAAAAGGTAAGGTTAGCAGAAGTAGAGTTCAGAGTGGGAGACAAATACAGTAACAGGAACAGGCAGAGGTTAGTACCTCAAACCACGTAACAATAAAACCATAGCACAAGGCACAAATCTTGCACAGTAATTTCAGTCATTCAGACATAACCAAACAATGCAACTGATGAAGCATACATTTCTGGTTTGAGGAAGCTGGAGCAAAGGTTTTATGGCTTATTTTAAAATCACAAAGTGATGTAATAAAGGTTTTTAAATGTAGGCCTTTAGATATTTCATTGTTCAGGGAGGATGGCAACGTAAGCAGAAAATCCTAATTCACTGAATTTTGAGTACCTAAGTTCCAATGTTGTGATGTTAAGCATAGACTTTGCCTGGTGGACTGAAGGACTGGCTGGAGGGAACCAGGACTCTGATCCCCACAGCCCACAGCATCACTTTTCAGACTTTGTGATGACTTTCTTTTTCTTTTTTTTTTTTTAATAGATGTATTTTATTATTCTTCATTACATTATTCCCCCCCCCCACCCCTTCGTGGTAAGACAGAATTGATTTACAGAAAAGAATACAGAAAACACCAAAGCTCCTGGTAGAGGGAAAGATTTCAAGTGGGGAGAGAGAAGCTCTCTCCGTTCCTCTCCCCGTCTTTCCCCGTCTCCTCCTCTAGGCCTCTAGCCTCAGGGTATATATAGGTGTATGGGTTCCTTGGCCAGGAAACGAATGAAT
>CAUYRH010117887.1:0-23994 GCA_963574655.1 Perodicticus potto
GCTTATGCCTGTAGTACAAGCTCTTCAAGATGCTTAAATGAGAGGACTAAATGTGGAACCCCCATTTCCTATGCCTAGGTCAATTTCATGTGAATTTCCTAGGCCTCAATTCCATGAATGGACTGTGTCCATTCATTGATATAGTCATTCACTTTCCCTGGGCAGAAGGGACTGTGTTTGTTCATTGATACATTCATTCACCTTGCCCCTGGGTGGAAGAGACTGTGTTCATTCATTTCTTGGCCAAGGAACGCATACTCCAATATATAACCCAAGACTAAAAGCCTAAAGGGGGAGATGGGGAAAGACTGGTAGAGAAACGGAGAGAGCTTTTCTCTCCCCACTTGAGTTCTCTCTGTCTACCACGAGCTTTAGTGTTTTCTGTATTCTTTTTTGTAAATAAATTCTGTCTTACCACTGGAAAAAAAAAAAGAAAATGCCACGAAGGCTATGTTAAACAGTTCGATGAAAACATTTCAGATTGTATATGAAACCAGCACAATGTACCCCTTGATTGCACTAATGTACACAACTGTGATTTAATAAAAAAATAAAAATAAAATAAATAATAAATAAATAAAAATCACAATTTATGGGTTGAAAAAAAAAACAAATATGGAAGCAACCATAGTTGAATAAGACACAGAAAAGCAGGACATAGCTTGGGAGTCACATGATAAATGTGTCCTTTATCCCTAAACTTTGCTTTCTCAGAATAAATACGTTTTGTATTAGAGATATTGATTCTATGATTCGTAATTTGTTTTCCATTAGCCCTTAAAAGGAAATATGAATGATCATAATGAACTCAATTTTTGCCTATAGCAAAAAGGAGTTCACTTACAATACAGATATAATTGGGAAGGGGGGATGTGTCACTAACAAATACCATTTAGAATTTAGAAAAGGATTAGATTATGCCAGAAAGATTTCATAGGGGATGCAAAACTTTCCAGAAAGCAGAATTTAGATAGTTGGAAAGGAAAGGAGAAGATATTCACAAGGAGATGAGCAGCAACATGAGTACAGGCAGAAATGGCTGCAGACTCTGAGAATCAGTGGTAGGTTCTAGAGACAGCGTGGTGGGAGGCATGCCAGGCACGTATAATGAAGGGCGTTGAACACAGAGGTATCTGAGACCTATTATAAGGGGCATACGGAAGCTGCAGTTGGGATGCTGGGTTTTCCTTTGCTTGAATTGTGTGTGCGTGAAAAAATGTAATTAGTCTCATTCCAAAGAGTACAGCACTGTATGGAAAGAGAGGAGGAGAAGAGGAAGTTCGCAGTGGAGGAAGCTGACAAACACTACCTCTGACAGGTGATCCAAGTCAACACTGACGATAATAAATCATATTGACGGGCGGTGCCTGTGGCTCAAGGAGTAGGGTGCCGGCCCCATATACTGGAGGTGGCGGGTTCAAACCCAGCCCTGGCCCAAAAAAATAATAATAATAAAGTTGATAAAGAATAAATTAAAAAAATAATAATAATAAATAAATCATATTGACGCTATGTATATACTCTTAACATGAAGATGAAAATGGCACTTTACCTTGGTGAATTTCTGCTCAAAAACTCATAATCCCAGTCCAACAAAATAAATAGAGGAGCATCCTGCAATATACCTGACCAACACTCCTTAAAACTATCAAGGGCATCAAAAACAAGCCAAGTTTGAGAACTGTCACAGCCTCAAGAGGACTGTAAGGATACATGACAGCTCACATGGGAGCCTGGAACAAAAAAGAAATTTGAAAAACTAAAGACTTGAGTTAGTAATAATGTATCAGTACTGGTTCATTAAAAACAAATGTATCATGTCACTGGATTCAAAGGACCTGTGCCCATCTGAGTTTCCAATAAAGAAAAACCTCCCCTTTAAAAAAAAAAAAAACAAATGTATCATAGTAATATACACTATAGCAGCAAGGGGGAAACTGTGTGTTTGTGTCTTTGTGTATAAGGGGAGTACTATATTACATACGAGAACTCTTTGTACCATCCAGTCAATTTTCCTGTTAATTTTTATTTATTTATTTTGTTTTTATTGTTGGGGATTCATTGAGGGATTTTTTTTTTTGCAATTTTTTTGGCCAGGGCTGGGTTTGAACCCACCACTTTGGCATATGGGGCCTGTGCCCTACTCCTTTGAGCCACAGGCGCCACCCGAGGGATTTTTTTTTTTTTAAATAAAGCCTATTAGGGGCGGCGCCTGTGGCTCAAAGGAATAGGACGCCAGCCCCATATATTGGAGGTGGTGGGTTCAAACCCAGCCCCAGCCAAAAACTGCAAAAAAAAAAAATTAAAAAAACGCTGAGATCTATTGAAAGTCAACCCTCGACACAAGGGTTTTATTTTAAATTGTTAAAATTAATTTAAAAAAGCCTATTAGGCCAGGTGAGGTGGCTCAGGCCTGTAATCCCAGTACTCTGGGAGGCTGAGGCTGGTGGATTGCCTGAGCCCAAGAGTTCAAGACCAGCCTAAGCAAGAGCAAGACTCCCTCTCTACTAAAAATAGAAAACCAAAACCAAAAGAACAACAACAAAACTAGCTAGGCATTGTGGCAGGTGCCTGTAGTCCCAGCTACTCAGGAGACTGAGGCAAGAGGATCTCTTGAACCTAAGAGTTTAAGGCACGACACTCAACTCAGGATGACAGAGTAAGACTGTCTCCAAAAAACAAAACACCAGCAACAAAACTCTAAAATAAAGCATATTAATTTAAAAAATAAGTTGGCACACTTATCGATTACTACTTATAGAGTACACATATAGAGTACACAATTATAGACTACTACATACCAGGCCCCATACTGGGCACTTAAGTAAACTCATTTAACTTATTTCAAGCACTTAGATTAGCACTGGCACATCTTTTTTTTTTTTTAGACAGAACCTCAAGCTGTCACCCTGGGTAGAGTGCTATGGCATCACCAGCTCACAGCAACCTCCAATTCCTGGGCTCAGGCGAGTCTCTTGCCTCCGCCTCCCAAGTAGCTGGGACTACAGGCACCCGCCACAACACCTGGCCATTTTTTTTTTTTTTGAGACAGAGACTCAAGCTGTCACCCTGGATAGAGGAGTGCTGTAGCATCACAGCTCATAGCAACCTCTAATTCCTGGGCTCAAGCGAGTCTCTTGCCTCCGCCTCCCAAGTAGCTGGGACTACAGGCTCCCGCCACAACTCCCGGCCATTTTTTTTTTTTTTTTTGGTTGCAGCCGTCATTGTTGTTTGGCGGGCCCAGGCTGGATTCGAACCCGCCAGCTCAGGTGTACATGGCTGGTGCCTTAGCCCCTTGAGCCACAGGTGCAGAGCCAAGCACTGGCACATCTTAATAAATATTAGCCATCAGACCCACCATCAAAATTCCTTATCCATTATTTTTCCTGGAGTTTTTGTTTGTTTGTGTTTCAGATGACACGTGGATAATGGAATGAAAGAGCTTGGTAGTACATACTCTTTGGGTGCTACCTACAGCAATCGAGGTGAGAACTCACTGGAATGGGGGCAATGAGAAAAGGGGAAGAAATGAGGACCTTCACAGTGCAAAGGACAGCACTCCTAAAGTGCAGAGCTCTGCCATTCTGTCTTAAATAAAAACTATTCAGTTATGATATTTAAGTTGAGGTGCCACTTTTAGTGGACAAATACAGGGAGGGCTCAATTTTTCTAATCATCCTGTTTAATTTCTGGTTCCTGCCAAAAATCAGGAACCAGAATATAACAGAGCAACCAGACATATTTACAGAGGTTACGTTTCCCCACAGGATACTGGAATTTTTCTTTGCCTTAGTATCATCATGTGCTTTGTTTTTTTTTTGAGACACCCGGCCATTTTTTGGTTGCAGCCGTCGTTGTTGTTAGGCGGGCCCAGGCTGGATTCGAACCAGCAAGCTCAGGTGTACGTATAGCCCATTGAGCCACAGGTGCCGAGCCACGTGCTTTGGTTTTCATTGTTATTTTCTATTTTTGAAACAGAGTCTCACTTTGTCATCCTCAGTAGGGTGCTTTGGCATCATAGTTCACAGCAACCTCAAACTCTTGGGCTAAAGTGATGCTCTTGCCTCAGCCTCCCAAGTAGCTAGGACTACAGGAAGCCGCCACAACGCCTGGCTATTTTTTTCTCTCTCTCTTTTTTTTAAAGATGGCTCAGGCTGGTCTTGAACTGAACTCAAGCAATCCACCACTCTCACCCTCCCAGAGTGCTTGGATTACAGGCGTGAGCCACCCAGGCCCGCCTCATCATGTGCTTTGGACTTTCTTTTGCTAAACAAGTTCTATCACAAGGTTCAATTATTCCCCCAACGGTGACAGATGGAAATAGAACTGCTCTTTGAGCCAGTCTAAGAGGAAAGGAGAATTGTTAGCCAGACAAACAAATTTCAACTGTGGACAAGCAGATTACTGTGAAACTTGTGACTTAGAAACAACTAGTGACCACAGCCTGAGGATTCTCCAGGAAGGATTTTCTCTTACAGTTAGTTGTAGGCCACACAACCTCCCATCCTACTTCCAATATTGCCTCCCTCCAAAAAAAGTTAAGACTGAAGAATCAACCAACAGTGACAAGGCCATGCTATTATAAAGCCTAGAACGCCCTAATTCCAGTTCTTGTACTCAAATTATTTTGCTAATCAAATCCAAGACTTCACAGAAGAAAACATAAATAATTACTAGGGCTTCAGAGTTGTTACAAGACAAGGAACTGGTAGCGCCTACAGAACAAAGAACTGAGTCAGCACTCAGCTAACTAGCCAACTTTGTCTTGGGTCACCAAAACGCAGAAGTAAAGTAGCTAATTATCAAGGACCTAGGCCCCCAAATCTGAGCTAGCATTAAGTTAAACTGTATGAAGAGTTCATCATTCAGAAAGCCACGTAGGATAATAGGTACGCTGGCGACGATAAGGGGATAAGAGCTAATCTAGACAAGCCACAAAGGCCAGGAGGACAGGCAGGCAGAATGGAAAGGATAAATGGTGCACAGCTCGGCAGCTAGAGCCGCCAGAGCCCAGGAGGGGCACCACACCCGGAAGGAGCGCAGGGTGCTGACACCTCCAGGCCGAGGAGCGGTGCCCTGGGAGCCCGGGAACCGCCCCGCTCCCCCAGAGACGCGCTGCGAGGGCTTCTCCTTTCCCTCCTCCAGGGTGGGCAAGGGGCCCATCCAGAGGTTTCTCACGGGCCGGAAGGGGGCGGGAAGCGGCCGGGTGAGGCATGCGGCCAGGGCTGGGCTCCGGGGACACACTCACCCCGGGTCCCTCCCCGACGCGGTAGGTGAGAAGCAGCTGGAAGCGCTCGCCCGCGCGGCGGGGGTGCGGGAACACCACGCACAGGGCCTGGCCGTAGTGCGAGAAGGGCCGGGTGTGGAACGACACGGGCTCCGCGGGAGGCTCCGCGGGAGGCTCCTCGGAGCCGGGCTGCTCCCGCCGCAGCGACACGGCCGTCACCTCCAGGCACTGGTGCGAGTCGAGCCGCAGCTCGGCGGCGCCCTCCGGCACCAGGCAGCGCAGATCCAGGACGGCCGTGCCGCTCAGTCCCCGGCTCCCGGGGCCCGGCCCCGGAGGGCCGAACTCGACCCGCAGGTCCAGGTGTACGTGCAGCATCTCGAAGGCCCGGAAATTGGAGGCCGAGGCCACGTCCACGGCCTGCGCCGAGTGCAGCGGCCGCCCGGCCGCAGCGCGGCTGGTCGAGGCCCCGCTGCTCGCCATGGCCAGCGGCGCCGTTGCTCACCCGCCGGGACAGCCGCTGGAAGCCCCTCCCCGACCTCCGGCTCCGCCTCCGCCCCGCCCCGTCGCGGACCTGGCCTCCCGCTGAAAATCTGGGACCTGGCCTCACCCTCCTACTTGCTCTCGGGAGCCCTCACTTTACACAGGCACCTCCGGGCTTTGGGTCGAAGAGGGCGGGGGGATAATTTGACTCCCATTTGCCCGAATTTATTTTACTGTGATGTTTCAGTAGTCCTGGTGGGACACCTTCTCTGCGGCTCTTTCTTGTTTCATCGTCTTCTAGGAAGATGACGGAGGGGTCGGCCCATCCCTGGACTGGAAGGGTCTGAGTTTGCGATCTTACGCTCTGTGCTCGGCGGGTTATTGGGACTGTGTATGTCACCTTGGGCAAATCGCCCAATAAAGGTGAATCTTTGCCAGCGCCTTTCTGCACCTGTATAATAGAGTCATAACTATCGCACGAGTAACGTGTTCTAACGCACTTGGAAAACGGTAAAATCCTACGCAACTTCACTGAATTCTACACCAGATCAAGGCTCATCCCGCAGCAGCCCTAGGCGCGCCTTCCTTTCGGTTCTGGTGCCCAGGGACAGGGAATCAGCACCACACAATCTAACTCTGGGCTGTCTACAGCATGTCACTCTTTTCTTTTTTTTTTTTTTGAGTCTCGAGCTGTCGCCCTGGGTAGTGATGTGGCATCATGGCTCACAGCAACCTCCAACTCTTGGGCTCAAGCGATCCTCTTGCTTCTGTTTTTCTATTTTTAGTAGAAATGGGGTCTCGCTTTTGCTCAGGTTGGTCTTGGCATGTCACTTTTACGTCCTTTACTGTATGTAATGTACAGTTATCCAACTAGAAACATCTCTACTGAATACTTTGTGTTTCCTCTGTACCAGTGCATTGCAATGGTCTTTCTATGAATAAGAGCCAATCAATGATGTTTTTACCAATCCGTTAGAAAATACGATTTTTGAAAAGGACAATGTAGGGCGGTGCCTGTGGCTCAGCGAGTAAGGCTCTGGCCCCATATAACAAGGGTGGTGGGTTCCAACCCAGCCCTGGCCAAACTGCAACAAAAAAATAGCCAGTGCTGTGGCCGGCGCCTGTAGTTCCAGCTACTCGGGAGGCTGAGGCAAGAGAATCGCCTAAGCCCAAGAGCTGGAGGTTGCTGTGAGCTGTGATGCCACAGCACTCTACCGAGGGCGACAAAATTAGACTCTGTCTCTACAAAAAAAAAAGAAAAAGAAAAAAAAAAGAAATAGTTACTGAGAATCGAGAATCTACTACCTGTGCAAAAATACATTCTGATTTCTTATTCTAAGTAGGTGTCCCTACACATGATGCCTGATATATATTAATTCTCATATATATGAACATTCTCATATTCAACAAATAAATACAAATTAAGCTCCCCTTGTCCTCCCTCAACAAGGTAGCACAACCTCTTTTACCCTCCTAAATCCCCGGCACGCTCACCCAAAACCTTAGTGACCTTTCCTCTCTTCTTACCAATTCCTGCAAGCCTTCCTCAGTAAGAGTCTCTCACATGTTACCCTTCCTTTCCAGTCCTTATATCCCATCTTAATCTGCTCCACAGTGTAACAGGACACTAACTGCTATCCTTCTTTGAGTCCCTTTCTATTCCTATACACCCCATACTTCATTAGTGGGGCAATATCCCAACACCATCACTTTTATCTTAACAATTCTCCTGCTCTAAAAGTTTTTAAAAGTTCTGAACTCCTCAGGTAGCACCTGTGGCCCAAAGAAGTAGGATGCTGGCCCCATATTCCAGACATGGAGGTTCAAACCCAGTCCTGGCCAAAAATTGCATTAAAAAAAAAGTTCTGAACTCCTCAGCATCTGATATTCTTGTACGATCTAGATCCAGTCTATCCTGTAATCAAATTCCACTTAATTAATAAGTCTTTACTAAGTTACAGATAGCCCCCCTTCTTAGCTCTTAATGTCCCTCTCATGTTGTATCAATTACTTTTAAGCTAAGGAAATACGGGTGGTATGCCTGGGACTAAAGAGAGAGAATGTGGGATTTCCTACACATCCTAACTTCAAAGACGATCCAGGAGAAACCAGAGATAAAAACTCTTACTTGCTCTTAATTTCTTAAAATAACTTTTCCAATTTTATTAATTCTTATCTCAAATGATGTTAGAGGTATTTAAAGGAACATTTATTGTAGATAGTAAGCATTTTCAGTGCTTGGAGCTGAAGGATTTTCTAATCAGTCTATTGCATGAAACTTCTTAAATTCCCTTTTAATGGAAATATCATTTTCCTTCCCAAAATATTCTTGCCTTTCCCTTCTGCTGCCTAACTTATGTAAAATCAGCTGTCACATCCTCTAGATAGAATATATTCATTTCATCTATTCCTTCAATGGTCCAGTCATTTGACCTACATTACATGTAAAGTAATTACAGTTTGGTGAAAAGATAAACATGGACAAAAGTAATTATGATACAATATTGTTGCTATAATAAATTAAAATTAGGAGTATAGTTAATGGAGTGATTAAGTTTGACCTGAATCTGGGTGAACGGCTCTTTACCAGGCTAACAAGAAAGTGGAAACAGTTTAGAAAACTGGAAGAACAGATACAAAAGGACGTTTTCAAGGGACAGTGAATTCTGCAGGTTAGACTGAATTTGGTGTTAACAGAAGGGGTCCTGGGAAATGCAGCTGACAGAACTAGCACCTAAAGTCTCAATATAAAGGTTTTAAATAATAATAAAATGTTTAAACTGGATTAGTAGTTCTCAGATTCTTTAGAAGCCCACTTATGTGAGGTAAGAAAACAAAACCAAAAAAAACCCCATGGCTCATCCATACCATTTTCTCATGGAAAAAATAACTGTAATAACAATAAAATATATGAAACAAGAAAATTCTGAGAGATTATAAATACTAACCTTAAAACAAGAACAGTATGATTGAACCATCTGACCTATAATGTATAAAATAACCTAATTATTTGAAAAATACAAGCCAAAAATCTGAGGCTTTATTTGTGTAAATTTATGGCTTACAAATGAATTTTTATACGCATAGATTATGTAGTGGTGAAGTCAAGGCTTTTAGGGTATCCATCACCCAAATAACGTACATTGGACCCTTAAGAAATTCTCTTCCTCCATTTCCTTCTCCCCTTCACCCTTCCAACACTCTAATTTTTATCATTCCAAACTCTATGTTCATGTGTACACTCTATTTAGCTTCCACTGGGAAGTAGAACACACAGTATTTGTCTGCGTCTGACTTTTTTCACTTACGATAATGGCCTTTGGTTCCATCCATGTTGCTGCAAATGACAGCATTTTTTTATGGCTGAAAAGTATCATTTTGTATCTACACCACATTTTCTTTACCTAATCATCCATTGAGGAAAAATAGGCTGATTTCATGTCTTTGGTATTATGAATAGTGCTACGATAAACATACAAGTGCAGGTATCTTTTTGATGTAATGGTTTCCTTTCTTTTGGATAAACACCTAGTAATGTAATTGCTGGATTGAATGGTAGTTCTAGTTTTAGTTTTTTGAGAAATTTCCATACCATTTTCCACAGAAGTTGTTGTAATTTTACAGTCTCATTGTAAAAATGTTGCATTCTGGTGGCGCCTGTGGCTCAAAGGAGTAGGGCGCTGGCCCCATGTGCTGAAGGTGACAGGTTCGAGCCCAGCCCCGGCCAAAAGCAGCAAACAAACAAACAAAATGTTGCATTCCTTTTTCTTTGCATTCTCACCAACAGCTGTTGTTTTCTGTCTTTTTAATAATAGTCATTCTGACTGATATATGACAATATCTTTTTAAGCTGTTGCCCTGGGTAGAGTGCGGTGGTGCCATAACTCACAGCAACCTTCAACTCTTGGACTCAAGCAATCCTCTTGCCTCAGTTTTTCTCTTTTTAGTAGAGATGGGGTCTCACTTTTTGCACAGACTGGTCTCGAACTCGTGAACAATACCTTATTGTGGTTTTAACTTGTATTTCTCTAACAATTAGTGATGTTGAGCATTTTTTCATACACCTACAATTTCTTCTTTTGAAAAATATATACTTATTTCTGTTGCTCATTTTTTAATGGGATTATTTAAAGGGTTTTAATTGTTTTAATGTCTTGTTAAATGGATATTAATTCCCTGTCAGATGCATAGCTTCAAATATTTGCTCCTTTTTTGCAAGTTGCTTACTTTGTTGATTATTTCTTTTGCCATCAGAAGCTTTTAGTTTAATTAAATCCCATTTGTCTATTTTTATCCTTTTGAAGTCTTTGTCACAAATTCTTTGCCTAGATCAACGTCCAGAGTTTTCTCTAGGTTTTCTTCTAATATTTTTATAGTTTCATGTCTTAAATTTCAGTCTTTAATCCAGCTTAAGTTGATTTTTGTATGTGGTGAGAGACAGGAGTCCAATTCATTCTTCTGAATATGACAGTCCAATTTTCCCAACACCATTTATTTAAAAAGGTGTCCTTCCCCCAGTGTATATTCTTATAGATTTTGGCAAGGATTGGTTGGCTACAGATAATGTGACTTTATTTCTGAGTTCTCTATTCTGTTCTATTGGTCTATGTGTCTTTTTTATACCAGAACCATACTGTTTTGGTTACTATAGCCTTGTAATATAATTCAAAGCCAGGTAACACGATGCCTCCAACTGTTTCCTTTTGTTTAGGACTACCTTGGCTATTCAGACTCTTGTTTAGTTCTATGTGATTTTTAGAACTTTTTTTTTAATTCTGTGAAAAATGATGTTGGTATTTTGATATGGATTGCACTAAATCTATAGATTACTATGGGCAGTCATTTTAATAATATTAATTCTTCTGATCCATGAGCATAGGCTGTTTTTCCATTTGTATGTGTTATCTATAACTTCTTTCTTCAATGTTTTGTAGTGTTCCTTGTAGGAATCTTTCACCTCCTTAGTTAAATACATTCCTAGGTAGTTTGTGAGGTTTTTGTAGCTACAATAAATGGATTGCTTTCTTAAATTGGTTCTCAGCTATATTGTTATTGGTGTATATAAATGCTACTGGTTTTTGTACATTGACTTTGTATTATGAAAGTTTACTGAATTCATTTAACAAATCTAAGAGGTTTTGGTAGAATCTAGGTTTTTCTAGAGGAAAGATCATATTATTAGTGAACAAGGATTATTTGACTTCTTCTTTTCCAATTTGGATACCTTTTCTTTCTTTCTCCTGCCTGATTGCTCTGGTTAGACCAAAAATACTATTGATGCAAATATACATAACTATTCACTATACAGGATTAACCAAACAACCATAACAAAACAGAGTTAATAATGATGAAGCTAACTGCACAGTAATGTATAATTAAAAAGCAAGATCAGCAGCATTTAAAAATGATAACCTGCTTAAAACAGTGATGAATCTAATAATTTCTGCTATTTAAAGATTATGGTAGTACTGGAAGGAAAATGAAAGCCTAGATTTAAAAAGTAGCTTTGGTTGTGCAGTTGTCAGAGTCGACTATGAGATACATATTTAAATAGGTCTCAGTGATGATCTACGGGTGAGTGTGAGAACAAAGAAGTGAAGATCTGATGTTTCTAGCTTGGGTAATTGAGAAAAAAGTTTTGCTATTAAAATAGAAAACAGGAGTGAAATCTGAAGCGATGTAAAAGTGATGAGTTCAGTGACTGATCTTAAGTGTCCATAGACTATTTAGGTGGAAATGTCTAATCAGTAGTTACAAATTTATTTATTCAATGTCCAGCATTAGCCAGGTGGTAGGACAAATAAAAGACAATCTCCTTACGACTTTAAAGGAGCTCACAATTTCGTTGAGAAGACACTTGGAATGCAGCGTAGTAATTAATTGCTATGGTGGAGA
Organism: Perodicticus potto; assembly: GCA_963574655.1. Classification (NCBI taxonomy): domain Eukaryota; kingdom Metazoa; phylum Chordata; class Mammalia; order Primates; family Lorisidae; genus Perodicticus; species Perodicticus potto. Next base: position 11,603 of record CAUYRH010117887.1, read on the forward strand.
TGTGAACTGGATATCATGTGATCACTGAGGAAGAACACAAACTCCAGACAAAGGTATTCAAAAAGCAGTGGAAAGTGGAGATAAAAATTTGCAGTCAAAACTTTATGAGATCACCCAAATAAATGATAAAAATTAAAAATAAGTTCTGGGTGCTATCAACACTTAACAAGTAGAAAGGTAAAAGCAAAAGATCAGAAGGAATGGTTAGAATGTTAGGAGAAGAATCAGGAAAGAAACACTTTCAGGAAAGAGGAAGTAGTCAATAGTTTCATAAATATGTTAAGGTCTATAAAATGAAGACATAAATGAAGCTTGAAATTTATGTGCTAGGTCCACTAATGATTTTAGTGATGGTAGTTTCAATAAAAGTCTTGTATCTATCTCTTCCTTTCCAACTTTACATGCTAGTTCTGGCTATCATTAACTCTTACCTAAAATCCAAACTATTCTTCTTACCTCTAGTTTCTCTCATAACCATCCATCGTACTATACAACACTGCCTAATTAATCCTAAAATGTAGCTCACCTACTCTAAAACCTTCATTGACCCACCACTACCTATCAAACTTAGCACAATACCTACTGCATGTATTCGGGGCTCTTTACAAAAGGCCCCATTCTATATTTCTGAGGTTATTTCTATTCCCATTTTCATACAAAACAGTTCTATAATTTTCATTCTTTTTTTGAGATAAGATCTCCCTCAGGCTGGAGTACAATAGCATGACCATAGCTCACTGTAGCCTCTCAAACTTCTGAGTGTAAGCAATCTAATCCTCCCAAGGCCTCCCAAGTAGCTAGGATTACAGGCACATGCCACCGTGCTTGGCTAATTTTTTCTAATTTTAGTAGAGATATGCATCTCGCTTATATTGCTCAGGCTGGTCTCAAACTTCTGGCCTCAAACAATCATTTTATCTGGCCCTCACAAAATGCCATATTATGTGAGCCACTCTGCCCAACCCTGTCCTACAATTAACATCCCACCAATTACATTTTGATAGTTACTTCCCTTTCCTGCTCTCAATGGAATCCACAATGAAAAGCTTCCAGGTTTAAAGGTGTAATTACATTCCACAAATACAAACTTCACCACTCCTTACTTTAATTTTTAAGCTCCTTAAAAACAATTAAAATATATAAAAAAGAAAAAACCCATTACAATAGCAATAAAAGACAAAATACCTAGAAGTGAACTTAATAAATGTCCAAGACATATATGAAGAAAACTTTAAAATACTCCAGGAGGATTCAAAAGAACTCCTGAACATAGTAAGGCTTTCTGTATTCTTGCATAGAGGAGAGTTTTTTAGAATAACTTCACCCTAACTAAGAACGCAATACATTTTTAGGAAATAACGGGAAAAGCTAGATTAAACTAATAAAACTGCTAGAAACATAACTGAATAGTTTTGTAGAAAAAATAAAATTAATCCCAGTGTTTTGGGAGGCTAAGGTGGGAAGATTGCTTGAGGCTAGGAATTTAAGATCAGTCTGGGTAACAAAGTGAGAAGTTGTCTCTACAAAAAACAAAAAAAATTAGCAGGCTGGTGTCATGCATCCATACATAGTCCCAGCCATTCAGTAGGCTACACTGGGAGGACCACTTGAGCCCAAAAGTTCGAAGTGACAATGAGCTATGATCACACCACCTCATTTTAGCCTGGGCAATAGAACCAGACCTTGTCTCTAAAAATAAATAAAATAAATTTTAAAAACAGAATAAAATTATACCTAAAACACCCTGTCATGCAAGTAAATTTCAAGTAGAGCAAAGATTTAATTGTTAAAAATATAACCACAAGAATGTTAAAATAAAATATAACAGAATTCCTGGGCAGCACCTGTGGCTCAGTGAGTAGGGCACTGGCCCCATATACCGAGGGTGGCGGGCTCAAACCCGGCCCTTGCCAAACTGCAATAAGAAAATAGCCGGGTGTTATGGTGGGCGCCTGTAATCCCAGCTACTCGGGAGGCTGAGGCAGGGGAATCACCTAAGCCCAGGAACTGGAGGTTGCTGTGAGCTGTGTGATGCCACGGCCCTCTACTGAGGGTGATAAAGTGAAACTCTGTCTCTAAAAAAAAAAAAAATATATATATATATATATAATACACACACACACACACACACACATACATACATCTCACAGAATTCTTTACCACTCAAGATAGGGACCAGGCATGGTGGCTCATATCTTTAATCCTCTGGGAGGCAGAGGAAGCCCAGGAGTTTAAGACCACCCCAGGCAACAGTGAGACCCCTATCTCTATAAAAAATAAAAGAAAACTTAGCCAGGCACGGTGGCATGCACCTGTAGTCCTATCCACTCGGGAGAATTACTTGAGCTCAGTGAGCAATGATGATGCCACTGCACTATAGGTCTAGCAACACAGTGAAATTCTCCCCCCTCCCTCAGGGAAGGCTTTGCTAATTGACTCAAAATCTTAAAAGCTTAAGGGAAAAAATGATAAATTCAACCACACTAAAAACAACAACAACAACAAAAACTCCATGGCAAAAAATTCATAAGAAAAATGGGAAAACTGAAAGTAGACAAAATATTATCAACTGATCACACAGGTTAATTTTCCTAATGCATAACAAATTCCTACAAATTGGTAAGAAAAGGGTAAAAATCCCATAGAAAAAAGCAAGCAGGGAATATGAACTGACAACTCTCAGAAGAAGAAATACAAATTTTTCTTAAACAGGTGAATAAGTTCAATCTCACTCATAACAGAAATGCAAATTAAAACTACATTTAATTCTTTAAAAATCAATTTTTCACCTACTGGCATAGCCAAAATATAAAAGTTTCATAATAGGTGGTTTTGATAAAGATGCAGGACTACAGAAACTTTCAACCTCTGTTTGTGGAGGTACAAAATGGTAAAAATCTACGGAGAGCAATAACAACATTACAAATGTATATAAGTTGACCCTAAAACAACAAGAGTTTGAACTGTGTCAGTCCTCCTATATATAGATTCTTTTCCCCAAACAAATTCAGACTGCTGGGTGTGATGGTTCATGCCTGTAATCCCAGCACTCTGGGAGGACGAGGTGGGTGGATCATTTGAGCTCAGGAGTTCAAGACCAGCCTGAACAAGAGCGACATCGCCTTCTCTAAAAAATTAGCTGGGGATTGTGGCGGACGCCTGTAGTCCCAGCTACTCAGGAAGCTTGAGGCAAGAGAATCACTTAAGCCCAAGAGTTAGAGGTTGCATGAGCTATCATGTCACAGCACTCTATTGGGGGTGACAAAGTGAGACTCTGTCCTCCACCCCAAAAATTTTTTTTTCAGATTTAAAATACAGTATTTTCAAGATGCAAAACCCACACATATACAGGGCTGACTTTTTCTATACATTTTTCATTACCTAAGCCTTGAGCATATGTGGATTTTGGTATATTCAGGGGTTCTGAAACCAATCCCCTGCGTATACCAAGGGATAATCACGCTTTACCCAGCAACTTTACTTTTAGTAATTTAGTCCAAGGTTATGGATATTCAAAGTTATTTAGCACAACACTGTATGAAATAGCAGAAGACAGAAGCTATCTAAAATATCTACTTTTTTGGACAAATCGATATTCACTAACAAAAAAAAAAAAATAGTAGGACGCTGGCCCCATATACTGAGGCTGGCGGGTTCAAACCCAGCCCCGGCCAAACTGCAACAAAAAAATAGCTGGGCATTGTTGCGGGCACCTGTAGTCCCAGCTGCTAGGGAGGCTGAGGCAAGAGAATTGCCTAAGCTCAGGAGTCGGAGGTTGCTGTGAGCTGTGATGCCACAGCACTCTACTGAGGGCGACAAAGTGAAACTCTGTCTCAAAATAAATAAAATAAAATATCTAACAATAGAGTAATTAATTCAATAAATTATGGCATATCCATACCAGTACATTATGCCACTGTAAAACAAAACAGGAAAGAGGAAGGGATAAGGCCTTAACATTTAGTAAGAATCTTAAGATGTGCTAGAATGAAAAGTGTCATCATGAAAAAATCAATACAAAAACAAAAAATATCTATGGCTCCACAATACCTCAACAAATAAAAACTAAGGTTCAAAACCATGTATATTATGCTAACATCTGTATAAAAAAGGGGGGAAAACATATTTATATTTTCTCACATAAAATATAAACAATCTCTAGAATTATACAGAAAGAAGCAATAATAGCTACTTAAGTGCTCAGAATGAGAACTTAGTGGATGAGGAACATAGAAAAGAGAGAGACTTCTCACTTTTTCATGCTTTTGAAATTTTTAACATAAATATATTACCTATCTTAAAAATTAAGAATTCTAAAATGTGGGATGGCACCTGTGACTCAAAGGAGTAGGGTGCTGGCTCCATATAACGGAGGTGGCAGGCTCAAACCCAGCCCTAGCCAAAAACTACAAAAAAAAATATTTTTAAGGGTGAAATTCTATAAACTGGAGCATTACATAAATACTATGAAATATCCTGACAGAGGTTATTCCAACCAAAAAACTGTTCCAGGTGAAAATATCTGTTCATGCAATCAGTGAGCTTCCTCTACTGTGGCACCTAATAAGAGTGAAGGCTCGGGGAAGTTCCCAAAGTTATAAACCAGACAGTATGAACTTTGATTAAGCTAGAACACATTCAATGTCTAAAATTAACCTTTCAGGTTATTAGGCAGTTGTTTTATAATAAATATTTAAATCTATTCAGAAACAATGTATAATAAGTACATTTTAAAACCACAGTGTCAATTACTTTGCTGACTAAGCTAAAAAAATCTAAGCCAAGTACCCAATTGTTCTTCTATAACTGACTGGAATTACATCCCACAAACTGGCTAACATACAAAGTCTTTATTAAAGGGCTAAGAATTACAGGGTTTTACAACATAAAAGAATCTTCTCAGTTCATATACTTTCCCATGGTAGTGTGCCATCTGTAAGGCAGAGTCTACTGAACCCAGATGCTTGCTGCTATCTTTTCTATTACTATACCATACTTCTTCCCACAATTGCTTACCTGGTACTTTCTTAGAATTGTAAGAGATTCTCAGGACTAAATTTTGGAACTCAGAAAGTTGGTCTACAGGTAAAAAGAAATCTCAGAGAGATGGGACAACTCCTTGTGATTTTATAAAAGATAAACTTTGTGATCGGCTACCACTACACTGTATCATTCAAATTACATCTGGAGCTCTGTAATAACAATGGTAATAAAAATATAGTTACATTCCTTACATAGGAACTATTTAATAAAAACTAAGGATCATGACTTTCATTGTGAGTAAAACTGTGTTTCATTCCTGTATTTCTTGACACTAATTTCTCTACTCTCTCATCATTATATCACTAACCCCAAAGCATATCAATTATAGTTTCATGATGATTTCTTTTAATGAAAATATCAAAGTATCATTTCCCACACTTTATTTAATGAAAATGAATGGTTTATCTTCAACCAATATTAATGTTTTAATTTGTCTCAGAGAATAAAGAATATTGCATTTTAAAAAACTTACTTCCGAATTGTTATCAAACTCCAATGTAAGGACAATTTAGAAGGGGCCAAATGTTTGGAAAAGTATTTCCCAATATTTACATTTCATCATATTAAAATCTATAATGGGCTCAGCACAGTGGCTCATGCCTGAATCCTAGCACCTAGCACTCTGGGAGGCAAGAGGCTCCCTTAAGGTCAGGAGTTCAATACCAACTTGAGCAAAAAGTGAGACCACGTCTCTATAAAAAATAGAAAAATTAGCTAGTGTGGTGGTGTGTGCCTATAGTATCAGCTAGCCAGGAGGCTGAGGCAAGAGGATTGCTTGAGCCCAGGAGTTTGAGGTGCTGTGAGCTAGGTAGAGGCCATCGCACTCTAGGCCAGGCAAAAGAATGAGACTCTGTCTCAAAAACAAAAACCAAAAAAAAAAAAAAAAACATAAAACTAAAATGTTTTCTTCTGCCTTCCAGTTTTATACAACAATCAATCCAACAGAGCCTGCTTTTCTCTAGTACTAATAATTTATATACAATGGTAACACACATAAAATTATAAACAATCATAATAAAATTATAATTTATAATTATAATAAATTATATAAATTATAATTTATATGCAATGGCAACACACATAAAATTATAAACATTTATCAATGACTATATCACTGTTGCCTTAATGCAAATGAACCTCTTTTTACCCAAATTCAAAAATATACAAAATCATATATTAGAATGTTCACTGTAAGGTTAGAAAATGTGATGTAGACACTTACCTACATAATGCATATTAAGAGCCAAATACTTATACTGAAAAAGAGGGTTGTTACTGAGACTACTTCTTTGGATCTGCTGGAAAAAGGAGCTGACATCCCATCTGTACAGGACATCCAACAGCATGATGCTTGGCACCCTCAGGGCCACATTTAACATTGCCTCCAGTTTCTCCTTTGCAGCCATCTTTGTTTGTTTTTTTTTTCCCCGTAAGGTAGACCTAAAATTCAGAAGACACAATATATAAAAATAAGTCAAATAAGTCAACCCAAATAGCTTTTAGATATCCTTTTATTAATCTAGTGAACTGTCACATAATACACAAAAACTGTTAGAATACATAAAACTCCTTAGCCATATCTGTTGTTTAAGTACTTGTAAGTTTCATATTATGTTTTCACATCGACCCTTCCAGTTCTGCCCAATCTTAGGATTCTAATTAAATGTTCAAGCCTCAAAACTTATTTTTTTAAAAAACCACTAAGTCAGGCGGTGCTCGTGGCTCAGCGGGTAGAGCACCGGCCCCATATATTGAGGGTGGCGGGTTCAAGCCCAGCCCCGGCCAAACTGCAACAAAAAATAGCCAGGTGTTGTGGCCGGTGCCTGTGGTCCCAGGCACTCGGGAGGCGGAGGCAAGAGAATCGCTTAAAGCCCAAGAGCTGGAGGTTGCTGTGAGCTGGTTGCTGATATCAGGGCACTCTGCCAAGGGTGACAAAGTGAGACTCTGCCTCTTAAAAAAAAAAAAAAACACTAAATCCACATCTAAGCACTCAGAAACAAAATACCCTACTTAGAATATAGTAACTTTTGCCTAATTAACTTGAAAAATTCAGCCATATAAAATTCCTTCATATTTATGTAGCTTTTAAAAAAGAGGCCAAATTTTGAATATTTCCTCTATGAAAAAGCCTAAGCAATTCAACAAAAATTTGATAACTGCAAAATTTAGTTTGCAGTATCTCACATTCTCTTCCTTATTCACTTACAACCAAAATTGAATTACTAAATTTACAATCCAGAGAAGTCACGATGTAGATACACAGGGAAACATTATTGCAATATTATTTACTTGAATTTTTAAACTTAGTCTAAAATCTCCATTATCTTCCTTAAAAGTGGAAAAATAAAGTTCACCAAATTCTTCCCTTGATGCACAGACAAGCAGACACATGGAAGAAGTTAGGCCTTTAGTCTTCAGCTCTTTGCTCAGATAGATGGCCATTAAAGTAGGAAGAGAACAGAAATAAATAAATAATAAAGAAAATGAAAGGCAGTTATCAGGACAATCTACTATTTAAAAGGGCAGCTGAGGCTCAGTGCTGAAGCTCAGCGGCTAGGGGGTCAGCCACAAATACTAGAGCTGGTGGGCTGAAATACAGCCCGGGCTTGCCAAACAACAATACCTACAACCAAAAAAATAAAAATAGCTGGGCATTGTGGTGGGCACCTGTAGTCCCAGCTACTTGGGAGGCTGAGGCAAGGGAATCTCTTAAGCCCAAGAGTTTGAGGTTGCTGTGAGCTGTGACGCCACTGCACTCTACCAAGGGTGCCATAGTGAGACTCTGTCTCAAATAAATAAATAAATAAATAAATAAATAGATGGGCAGTTGAAGGCAACACTATTTCAGATGGCAGAACTACAAATTAATACAATTACAAGAAAACAGTGCAAACGAAAGTGGTAAAGGACAATTCAAAGAGTAAAGATAATCCTAGATTATTGGCTCTAACAATATCCTTTTAAGAATTTTGCTGAGAGGGCGGCGCCTGTGGCCCAGTGGGTAGGGCATTGGCCCCATATACCGAGGGTGGCAGGTTCAAACCTGGTCCCAACCAAACTGCAACAAAAAATTAGCTGGGCATTGTGGTGGGCGCCTGTAATCCCAGCTACTTGGGAGGCTGAGGCAAGAGAATCACCTAAGCCCAGGAACTGGACATTGCTGTGAACTGTGTGACGCCACGGCACTCTACCGAGGGTGATAAAGTGAGACTCTGTCTCTACAAAAATAATAATAATAATAATAATTTTGCTGAGAAAGTTAAACACATTTCCAGCTTTGGCAGTAATAGACTTTACAGGACAAATGAAAACATTTATTTCTGAAGAAAATTATAGGGACAGATTGCTATGCTATGGTTAAATATTAGTCAGTATTTCCATCTTACCCTCCAATTTACATAGCTTCCTAGCTCAGACAGTTAAAAGTAAAAGGCAGCTCAACTTAATACACCATTAATAAAAGGCTTTCAAAGATCATATATCAATCATTCCCATAACCCAAATGTTGTCTTATAGTTATATCCTAACAATAATATAAAATTAGCATTTTTATAGGTAAGTACTTTAATTCTGATTTCTTTAAATGAACAAGACCATTTTCATAATTTTCCTATGTAAAAAAAAAAACTATTGTGAGAATCAAAACCAAATAGTAGTATCTAAGAGGGAAAAAGCACTGAAAAATAAAATCTCTAATCTTTAACATTTATTGCAAACTACACATCCAGGTACCTACTAAATTTCTCCAAGTTCATGTTATTATTTAAACAAAAATATCCTAGAAAATAATCCACCAAAATTTTCACAGTAATATCCTTTCAACAATGGTGCTGTGATGATTTTTATTCTCTTCTATCATTTTCTACTTGTCAAGTTTTCTAAAATATGTATTATTTTATCAGAGGGAAGAGTCTAAAAAGAAAATATTGATTGAAAATATAATTAGTGTAAGCTACCTAGATGACTTCAAGAAATATATAGAAAATAACTATTTACTCTGCTGGTCAAAATGATAACTCAATGCCCTTTTGAGAATTTATTACAAAGTATATGAATAAACTTTTCTCACAAACCACCAGCCACATGGGATAATGACCATGCATACTGAGATAACAGTATCACCGACACTGTTATCGACAAAAATAGTTATGTACTATTTTTCCATATTCTAGAATCCAATATAAACCATTGTCTCTGTTTTTTCGAGTTAACAAAAGGAAGCTATGACTGAGTTAATACTTGTAATTACTTACTCAATAAAGGTAATACTACCTTTATTTCATTTGATCTGAAATCTTCCTGTTTTTAATATTTTGTTATTTTAAAATAAACCCATTTTCACCATTTATTGTAACTCTTAAAGGAATAAAGAAAAAAATATAAACAAGTAACTAATCCTGCATTATAAATCAAGATCTGCTAGGCGAAACAGAACCTCCCTAATCCTTACAGAGAGAGGATCATCTGTCCTATAAAAGGAGGCCATTAGCAGAACAGCCCCGCTATTCCCCCTTAATTTCTACCCACTATTACTAACTGACAAATATAACAAGGAATAGAAAACAGGAAGTATTTCTAGTTCTATAAAGAGAAAATCTTGGGAACCTAAAGCTGTTAATACAGAAGAATATCCAAGAAGAGAGATCCTACCTCTCACTTTATAGTTAACTCAAGACAAAAAATGTTTTTAAGCAGGATCTTAGAATTCATATGCCCATTTATTAATAAATCTTTTGCTTACTAAATATTTCATTTCTTTCTGTTTGTGAGTGATACTTCAGCAAGTCACTGACAAGTTGGCTGTGTATAAGGGAATGGAGGAAACAAATTTAATACCTCAAAACAAAAAAAAAAAATTTTTTTAAACTTTGAACCTTTCTAAAATGAGAGTATACATGATAGGTGGTAACCATCATCAACACAAATAGGTACTGTACACTACATTATAACATCACACACTAAACCAACATCTAAACAAAATTTTCAAATGCTCATCTTGTTTGCAGATACCTGAAATCATTCACACCAGCCAAGTCACTACATTATACCAACATTAAGTAGAAATGGAGCCTTCTCTTCTGAAGTAGAGAATACCTCTATAATAGTTTAGTTCAATCCTAATTTGTCTTTTTCCAGATTTATTGTCAGATAAGGCTAATGAGCATATTCTAAAGGAGGGGGAAGCTCAAAATTCTCTTAAAACCAAAAGAAGGTTGCTTTGGCTATTTGGGCCCTTTGCTGGTTCCAGACAAAGCATAGCATTATTTTTTCTAGATCTGAGAAAAAAGATGTTGGTATTTTGATGGGGGATTGCATTGAATTTGTAAATCGCTTTGGGTAGTATGGGCATTTTAATAATGTTATTTCTGCCAATCCATTAATATATGTTTTTCCATTTGTTTACATCCCCTGCAACTTCCATCCTCGGTGATTTGTAGTTCTCTTTGTAGAGATCTTTCACCTCCTGGGTTAAATACATTCCTAGGTATTTTATTTTCTTTGTAAATTTTATTTTCTTTGTAACTATTGTGAAAGGAATTGAGCCTTTGATTTCTCAACCAGACTGTTGCTGGTGTATAGGAAAGTTACTGATTTGTGCACATTGATTTTGTAAATTGAGCCTTTGCTGAATTTAGTTATCAATTCCAGGAGTCTCTTGGCAGAATCTCTGGGGTTTTCTAGATACAAGATCATATCATCACCAAAGAATGATTAGTTTGACCTCCTGTTTCCCCATCTGGATACTCTTAATTTCCTTCTTTTGTGTGATTGCTCTGGCTAGGATTTCCCCCAGTATGTTTAACAGAAGTGGTGACAGTGAGTAACCTTAAACAAAAAGAACAAATCTGGAGGCATCACTTTCCCAGAATGTAAACTATACCACAAGACTATGGAAGCCAAAACAGAACAGTGAATCCGTTTATAAAGCCATCCACATATTGCCATCCATACAAAGTAAACAGCAATATACACCGGGAAAAAGAATCCCTATTCAATAAATGGTGCTGGGAAAATTGGATAGCCATATGCAGAAGACTGAAACAGGATCCATATCTCTCAACACTCACTACAAGATGGATTACAGACATAAATCTAAGACATGAAACAAAAGCAGCCAAGAAAAAAACAATGGAAAAACTCTTGTAGGCATCAACCTAAGCAAAGAATTTATGAAGCAGACCCCATTTAAAAAGCCTCTTCAGGCTCAATGCCCAAAGCTCAAGTGGCTAAGGTGCCAGCCACATACACCAGAGCTGGAAGGTTCAAATCCAGCCAGGGCCTGCCAAACAACAATGACATCTACAAACAAAAAATAGCCAGGCATTGTGGCCAAGTCCCAGCTACCTGGGAGGCTGAGGCAAGACAATCTTAAGACCAGGAGTTGGAGGTTGCTGTGAGCTGTGATGCCACCGCACTTCACCCAGGGCAACAGTTTGAGGCTCTGTCTCAAAAAAAATACAAAATAAAAAATAAATAAAAAGCCTCTTCACAGCCAAGGAAACAAGCAAGAGAGCAAATAGACAACCTACAGAATGGGAGAAAATATTAGCATGCTATAACCTGATAAAGAAATGTAATAACCAGAATCTACAAAGAACTCAAGCAAATCGGCAAGAGAAATACCAAACAACCTCATTAAAAAATGAGCAAAAGAGATGAACAGAAGCTTTTCAAAAAGATAGACTAAGGGCCAATAAACATGAAAAACATTCAACACCACTAATCAGGGAACTGCAAATTCAAACCACAATGAGGTATCACTTAACCCCAGTGAGAATGGCTTCTATCAAAAAATCCAAAACAATAGAATGTTGGCATGGATGCAGAGAGAAAGGAACCCTTATACAATGTTGGAAGGACTGCAAATTAGTACAATCTCTGTGAAAAACAGTATGGAGATTCCTCAGAGAGCTACAAGTAGACCTACTATTCAATCCAGCAATCTCCTACTGGATATTTATCTGAAGAGAAAAAAATCATTTTATCAAAAAGATGCTTACACTAGCATGTTTACTGCAGCACAATTCACAATTGCAAAGATGTGGATACAACCCAACTGACCATCAATTCATGAGTGGAATAAAAACATGTGCTATAAAACAATGAACTAGGGCGGCACCTGTGGCTCATCAAGTAGGGCACCAGCCCCATACACCGAAGGTGAAGGGTTCAAACCCGACCTCGGCCGAACTGCAAAAAAGAAAAAAAGCCGGGCGTTGTGGCAGGCGCCTGTAGTCCCAGCTACTCGGGAGGCTGAGGCAAGAGAATCGCCTAAGCCCAGGAGTTGGAGGTTGCTGTGAGCTGTGAAGCCACAACACTCTACTGAGGGCGATAAAGTGAGACTCTGT
>CAUYRH010117889.1:0-16528 GCA_963574655.1 Perodicticus potto
AAATGTCTTAACACAATAACTAAGAAAATGCCATGAAGGCTATGTTAACCTGTTTGATGAAAATATTTCAAATTGTATATAAAACCAGCACATTGTACCCCACAATTGCATTAATGTACACAGCTATGATTTAATAAAAAATATAAGGAAAGTAATTGATGATACAAATAAAAGCCTTCATATAAATATTCAAAGATCTATTCATAAAGGTATTTATTGCAATATTATTTATTATAAAAGTGAGAAAATAAGAATTTTCTGTGCAAATGAATGAAATTTTCCAGTCATTAATTCCGATAATATTTTGAAGCTTATTTAAGGACATAAAAAAAGTTCATAGTATCAGTTTAAGCCAAAAAAAAAAAACCATAAAATTAAGATGTTGATTTCCCACTTTTGTTAGCACACATAAAAGCAATGCCTTGATAAAGAGTAAAGAAAATAAAACAAAATGATAACAAATTATAGACTCCAAGTGGTATAACTTCAGGGGTTTTTTTTAACGTCCTTTTTGACTTCTTCTTGTGTTTTATTTTGAAGTTTCCAATGAACATGCACTCACTAGGGTCAGACATGGTAGCTCACTGTAATCCTAGCACTCTGGAAAGCTGAGGTGGGTTGATTGCCTGAGCTCAGGAGTTCAAGTCCACCCTGAGTAAGAGTGAGACACAGTCTCTAAAAACAGCTACTTGAGGGGCTGAGGCATGGGGATGCGTGTGCCCTAGAGTTTGAGGTTGCTGTGAGCTATGACCCCATGTCACTCTACCAAGGGTGACAAAGTGAGACTCTGATTTAAAAAAAAAAAAGATGCATTAATTTAACAATCAGGTGTTGCAGAACCAGGTCCTGCAGGACCAAGACATAGCAATACAGCAAATGAATGGATTCTGGACTTGGAGGTATCACAGGTTTTATTTTGTACCATTTCAGTGAGAATGATTTACAAAAAATTCAACTTCTGATTTTTTTTCCTCTAGATCACTGGTTCTCAACCTTCCTAATGCCACAACTCTTTAATACAGTTCCTCATGTTGTGGCGACCCCCAACCATAAAATTATTTTTGTTACTACTTCATAACTGTAACTTAGCTACTGTTACGAATTGTAATGTAAATATCTGATATGCAGGATGTATTTAGGCAGCCTCTGTGAAATGGTCGTTTGACCCTCTAAGGGGTCATGACCCACAGGTTGAGAACCGCTGCTCTAGATAGCATTAAACAATTCTTGGTGAAATATATTGAGATTGTTTTCTATAACTAAGAGCAAAACACACAATTAGCCAAAGAATTACATTTAACGAAGAACTCACCAAAGAAAGAGAAAAACGGAGAATTAGAGTACCTTGTGTTTATTAAGTGAGCAAAATGACACCAAAATTTACCTAGTTAGTCTTCAGAAAAAAGCAAGGGAAAAAACGAAGCACAGTGTCTCCCAATCAAGAAAGGTGTCTTAAGCGTTTCTGATGCATCACTCTAAAATTTGCTTTTAACACCGAACAGAAGGAGTCTTTTCTCCTGCTCTGCCATAAAATACCTCCACATACTTCTCTGCTTTACTTTATTAAACATACATGTATTATGTGAATTATTTAAGTGATTTTTAAAATAACCTATGCCTCAAAATTTTCATTCAGAGAGAATAGTGAATGAAAAAATAGAGAAAATTTCAAAAGGGAAACTTTCAGGCTTTCGAAGAAAAAAAATGTCATTAATTTCTAACTATAATAATAATATTTGAAACAGATGTCTATCTACTTTCAAATCCAAACTGGATCACGGTTTACACAGTTTAATAAAACTTTAATTAAGGCTCTAAATAGCGTAAACTGATCATGTTATGCAACTCAACACTAGGCTACTATTAACATCCCAAGACCCACTAATGCTAGAATGACCCAGACATTTCATAATTCATCTGAGGAAAAAATGTCAATCAAATTAATAAATTTATCCTCTTATCTTTTACTACATAAAAGATACTACTACTACTACTTTTACTACTTTTGTTTTTAGAAGCAAGCATTTGAAATAGAGATGGGGGGATCTCAACGGGAATAAAAAGGAGAAGGAAATACATTTGTTTCTAAGAGCTTCTGTTTTCTTACTAGGCACTTATATTTTATAGCAAAATGAACATTGGTAATCTAAAAATTCTTGTATTTACAAATATTTTATAAGAAAATTATCTCTTCCTAAAATAGAGCAATTAACTTTGTATGTTTTCCTCCTTCTATTTCAGTAAGACAGTCTCATAAAGAAATCTGGTAAAGTAGACTAAGTGTCAATGCCACTTACAAATATCTAAACTATAAGGGCAGCACCTATGGCTCAAAGGAGTGGGGCGCCGGCCCCGTATACCGGAGGTGGTGGGTTCAAACCCGGCCCTGGCCAAAAACTGCAAAAAAACAAAGAAGTTAAAAATATCTAAACTATGAGACAAAAGGAAATATACATTGAACAACTATTATGTGCCTGGTATCTCACTCAATTCCCACATCCTCGCTCTTCTTATCTCCATTTTACAGATGAGAAACACTAAGTGCCAGAGCCAGAATGCAAACCCAGGCATGAGCCTCCGAACTCCAGCATGGCTTTAAACATTGTACACTGGCTTTAGTCAAAATACAGAAGAGAATTTTTTTCCTACTTCATGTCCCAGAATGTATTTTTTAAACAAATATAGCAAATAATACATTTAAAAAATTCTAAGGGCAGGCAGCACCTGTGGCTCAAGGAATAGGTCACCGGCCCCATATACCGGAGGTGGGGGGTTCAAACCCAGCCCTGGCCAAAAACTGTAAAAAAATATATATATATAGTCTATCAAAAGGAGAGAACTAATCAACCTGAAAATAATGGGAATATATCAAGTTTCTCAGACATCTTAAAGAAATCTAAACATTCAAACAGCCCTAGGATAATATGAAGGAAGAATATTTCAGGAAGAGAATAGACTGCGCATTAACTTCTCAAAGAGAACCAGATGAACCATATATTTCAACCTGGTTCAGTCTTTGTTTATATATTAAAAAGAGTTTTTTTAAGAGAATACTTAATATAGAAAGCCAAAAGAAGAAAGGTAACTGTAACCAATAAGGCACACAGAGAAATTACCATTTATTGATTAGTGAAAAGCTACAATCGCAGAAATTCATTTATTATATTGCTGGCAAGCTCTGCATATTTTAACCTGCGGTAAAAAGAGATCTTATAATACAGTCAAACATGAAACTGGATCTGACTTCTAAACAAAATCTTTCCAAAAACTGCCTTAAAGATTTTTGGAAAATAATTCTCAGAAAAGAGTACAGTATTAGTTGCGGCAGAATTATTTCCTACTAACCAAAATTTTTGTGATTCCCTCAAAGTAAAGAGTTTTTTTCATAAGAACATGTAAATGGTGCACAGTATAATTATTTGATTTATAAATATCAGTCTCTTATATAAAGAATTGTGAAATCTTAAGAGTCAAAAGGTTTAGAAGAGAGTTAAGTCATATACACTCAGTTTTGTCTCTGAAATTCAGAAAATCCATCAGAAGAAAAAAGATAAAATGACATAAGAGTTATGTTACCTTACCCTAAAGAAACCCATGTCACACACTAATTCTTACCAAGGTAAGATCTGCCCATTCAGGTTGGCTAATCCTTTATTGTAAACGATCAGCCTGAGATTCCAGAACTAATTGTGACCTTCCCTGCCTCTCAACTGTGTGCTCTTTTCAACATACTACTTGGCTTCCTCCCCCGAAAGAGAACAGATGCAAAATGCTAAAATAAGAACAATAAATGTATTGAAACATATTGCTCTACCTCATCAATTACCATGATGAAATGTGAACAAAGAATGATTTGACCTGAGAAATGAGAACACAAAGAAGATCTGAATTATATGAGATTATGAAATTTAGAGTAAAAAATAATCAACTAGTCCTTCCTTATTATATGGTTCCATAATAAAATTATGAAGGGTCATTCAAGGATTTAAATGGCAGGTAAAATTAAAACAAATAAAAGGAAATACCCTTGACATGCATAACAAGCCTCCACAATACACAAGATCGTAGAACAGAGGTCGCGTCGTTAAATCCAGTAACATAATTTTAAAATAAACTGGATCATTAGTGAAGCAAATATCTGATTATTTATGTTTGACATAAATATAATTTTCCATAATGGAAAAATTATATTTTGGAATTTAAGGAGACACTAAGGAAGCTTTCTATTTGTTACAAATTATGCTATAGCTTATTATGTTTTTGTAACATTTATATCCCTTTGGAAAACCAAATGGTGATTGTTAGATTTAACATACACATAGTATCTGTAATATTAAACATTTTAAATGTTAAGAATTGTAAAAAGCAAATTTACCATTTTAGTTTTAATAGCTAAGTCCACTTATTTTTTGAGAACAATATAAAAAGTATTTATGAAAAATATTTTTATGCAGTTGTGTAAATATAATAGCAATGGGAATGAGCTGAATGGATATGTTTTTTAATATATATTTTACTTGTTTTTAATTATGAAAATTATGTGCAAATTACCTTTGAAATCTTAGTCCATTTAAACCTTGCTTTTCCTCCTAGCACTTTGGCTCCACATAAAACACATGTTTTATATGGTTATTATGGAAACTAAAAATTTCTTTTTTTAATTCATTAACTTTGCCTCTCCTGAACTCCACTGCCACAGCTGACAGGCCCCATTGCATTTTCTGCAGAAAATAATAGTATTATGCTTTAAACAAAGCAGACATCTCTTTCTAGAAAAGTTCCATGAGGATATGAAGCAAACTGACTGTTTTGGCAGGTTGCAAATCAGTAGAGAAACCTGCTACAGTCATTTTATTTCCATCCGCTCTGGTGCATCCTGAGAAATGAGGACAGAAGAGATAAAACACAGGTGATGTCTGCTTGTAGACAGTGATCCAGAATCGCTGAGCTACACTAGAGAAGATTTACTTACAGGAGTCACAGAGGACTCTCTTCTTGGGAGCTTTTCTGTTTTTGGAACATATCTTCTGGTCCTTCCCAACAATCGAACATCAATCTTGTCAAGCCCAACAATTAGGTACATGTAACAGTGTTTCCTTCAAAGTGATTTTTGTCTGTCTGTTTTCAAGTATCATCTCAAATAAATTCATCAATTTTAAATGATCTTTTCTCTTCATCTTATTTCCTTCTATTCTTAGTAAATTACCCGAGCTATCTGATCCCCCCAATTCAGTAAATACCTCTGTAGATAACCTATGTTCCACACCCCTCATATGGATATAGCCCCACAGCACGCACCACACATGATGACTGATTAAGAGGAAAACTCAATTTTATAATAGAAAAAAAAATGTGGTAACTTTGCTCTTAAACTGTCAGTACTCTCTATATAGAAATGGCACTTAACACAAAGGAAAGGGGAGAGTAGATTACATCAGTTAAAGCTCAAAAGGTATTTTTCCAAAGATTTTAAACATCTTCTCTCTTTACCTGTCTCCATCCTCAGACTACAGTCAATAAATAATTCAGGGGTCTGTCCTGAACACTCTTTCCCAACCTTTCTCTGAGGTCTAATAGCACCTTCCACACACAATTACCATCTCATTCAGTTGTAAACACAAGTCTCTTCCTTGCCTTGGGAGTCTTTCCAAGCACAGTCTGTCAGTCATCACTATATCAATAAATAACACAATATCTGGCTATAACAGACCTCCCATAATCGAACATGGAATTAGAAACAGAGGTACCGGCTCAGTGCCTGTGGCTCAACAGGCTAAGGCGCCAGCCATGTGCACCTGCGCTGGCGGGTTCGAATCCAGCCTGGGCCTGCCAAACAACAATGGTGGCTGCAACCAAAAAAAAAAAAAAAATGGCCGGGCGTTGTGGTGGGCGCCTGTAGTCCCAGCAACTTGGGAGGCAGAGGCAAGAGACTCGCTTGAGCCCAGGAATTGGAGGTTGCTGTGAGCTGTGATGCCAGAGCACTCTATCCAGGGTGACAGCTTGAGGTTCTGTCTCAAAAAAAAAAGAAACAGAGGTACCTACATTAGAATCCAGGACTACCACTTGCTCAATCTCATTAGGCCTTATACTTCATCATCTGTAAAATGGGAATACAACCACTACCTTCACTGTGACGGCCTTAGCACACTGCCTGAAACATAAGAAAGATAAACACTCTAGCCTGTTCTGCTGCTCATACATAACTGCATTTCAACAATGCACATTAATCTGAAATTTCATCAGTTTTATCCATAGCCTTTCAAGTTTCCCTAATTTAGTGTTATAATTACCTCTTAGCAATTTGCAAAATTTTGAGATCTATGTATGTCACATATAATGTCACTGAAGAATCTAGCAAACATATCCCTGGATAACCAGTGGGGGTATAGTGTAGCCTTGATTTTTTCCAAGATAATCATGTCTTGGCAAATTAAATCTATGTGGAGCCTCAATGTAATCCACTTGATTTTTTTTTTTTTTTTTTTGCTGTTTTTGGCCAGGGCTGTGTTTGAACCCGCCACCTCTGACATATGGAGCTGGCGCCCTACTCTTTTGAGCCACAGGTGCTGCCACACTTGATTTTTTAAAAAGCTCTTGACAAGGTACTACCAGAAAGGTTATTAAAAAGAAATGAGTGATCACGGGATTAGATGAATTTTTACTTGAGAAACAAAAACAGTGAAAGGGGTATTATTTGGCAAGAGAACTATCGACAGGGAAGTTGCTTGAAGTGGTATCAGCGTCTTTACAGATGATGTAGAAGAGGAAATAAAGATGAAGTTTTCCAGGTTGACAAAAGATACTAAGTTTTTCCAGTATGTCAAAGGCCAAGTCAGTGGGATAACCTACAAGATTTCCAAAACTTTACAAGTTACTAGGGGGAAAATGTCAAGTAAAATTCAAATTGGAACACTATGGGGTTTATGCACTTCTCGGGATAATAGGTCTCAGTTATCATAAAAGGCAGCACATCTGGGATACTGCGTTAATATGTTCCTGAAGCCCAAAAAGCAAACAGTGACACAGGCATCACTTAAGAACAGAAAACATGGTTCTCACCTCATTCAAAACCAGAGTTCCTCTTCACTTGAAATACTAATACATGCAGTTCCAGTCTAACACCGCCTAGCAGGACAAAAAAATCGCTGCTGAATGAAAAAATTATAACCCTCCTTTCACAAGAAAAAGAAGAAAAAGGAAGAAAAACAGAAACTGAGAGAAATCCAAGTAAATAAAAACAATGATAAAGGGGAACACAGAACAGACATATGAAAAAAAAATTCTTTTAATCAGCATTCTTTCAGTATGAAAAATGAAGGTTACCAGGACGCACAGATGCAAAGACTGCAGAGTCTATATAGAGAGCTGAGGAGCAGCTAGAGTCTCCACTTTGGTTGAGTAAAGAAATATAAAGCTAAGAAATGAAACAAGGTAAAAATTTCTAATCAGTTTCAAGAATAGAGCAGATAGTTTCATTAATGATAGACCACGATGGCTTACATGGAGGAAAACTAACATATTCGGAGGACTTACTACTACATTTTAAAAGTGAAATTAGGAAACACCAACCCTAGCCTTCCCTAATACATCCCCTGATGACATCACCTAAAAACAGAATAACAGACTGGATCAACTTCACACTTCTAGAATGTTCTCACCAACTTCTCATTCTGTTTCTCCCATATTCAGTCTAGTTGTGCTCCGCATCGTTTTTTTGGTAGATTATCATCTGTGAATTTAAATATCTTTCTCTTCAGAGCAAGATCTGATATCTCTAACACACTTTAATTTACAGTACAGCATCAAATTCATTCATGTGCCATAAATATTTAATAATTCCATTTGTAAGAAAGACATTATTCACAAACTACAGATGTAAAATATTATTGTTAAACTGCATTATACCTTCCAGATTTATGAGAGATGAGCCAAAAAAGGAATTTAAAGGCTTAGGGTAAGTCACAACACATGCTAGTAAGTTTGAAGAAAATTGTTTAAGAATGCATAATAACAGTTCACATCACACATATAAACACATGAAATTTAAAATAAAATGGGAACTAGAGAGGAGCTGATGAAAACCTAGACACTGTATATTTCCATATATCAAAGAGATTGTTCACAGGAATAAAAACTAACCCCATCTCATTATTACCTACAATGTATGTTATGTAATATGTATCCATGCCATTGTTAGTTTCTCCCCTAGAAACACATTTCTTTCAATGTTTAAATCATGAACACTTCATAAAAACATCTGGAGTGAAACTGCATAATCAAATAAATGATTTCATAACAAAGTGTATCTTCCCACACTAATATTATTTTAATATTATAATATTAGTTATATATTATAATATTAGTTTAATATTATAAAATTATTTTTAAGATTATCCCTATGAAATGCTAAACCATCATCCCAGTCACTTCAACTTAGTCAAAACTCCAGTCAGTCAGAGAATGGTGAAATTCGTAAGGAAGTATTCTCAATATTCAGAATAGAAATCAGTGGTTTTAATTGTCTCAGAGAAAAAGAGGTCATGGAAAACAGTGTTTTCAAATCAAGCCCAAAAGTGAGCAAGAGAAAGAGAAAAGGAGAAGAGGAAGAGGAAAAGTGGGAAGGTGAGTCACAGAGAATGCAGATGAGCTTTCATATATTCTCAGGGTTGAGGGGAAAACAGCTACTATTCCAACATTCAGACTACAGTCGATAAAGCAAAAATGTTTTTTAAAGGAGGTTAGTTTTATCTGTAAATTGTTAAATCTGAAATATTCAAGAAATAAGCATTAAGTTATGGTCCTTGCACTAAACGTGTAGCATAGAACTCATGCTGATCACAAAGGGTAAGTTTTAACAGCTAAAAAGTTTGAAAATTGAGTTTTTCAAAGCCATTTTCAATTTCCTTACGGCTTTGTAAAACAAAGAGATTGAATTAATAAAGAATGCAGAAAATGTAGTGCACCAAACCTTTAACATGCCTAAAATACAGAATACTTCAAGGTAATATATTTACAAAAGTTCTGGATTATCTGCCATATTTACAAACTACACCTGCTTTTATTAGTAAATGTATCAAAAGTTAAATTCTATAAAACTTTTATTGGAAGAAGTTAATTTATATGTGGCTGTTCATCTCAACTTTAACATACTCCACAGAATGAGAAAACGATAAAATTCAAATAATCTTGTTATTCAATTAAGAATTTTTTATAACATCTATATTTGAGGAAGCATGCAGTATTCCACAAATATGCATTAATTATCAGGTAGGAAATACACAATTTGCCTACAAAAATCACAAGAGTTTGATGACTGAAGCAAGGATTGAATCGGGTCCGCTGAGAATTGCTAAGAAAAACATAATCAAACATAAATGCTGCAGCATACAAAGATCATTTTCCAAATTGGTTCCAGAAACAGCTCCTAGGTAAATTTTCATGAAAAGCTAATTTAATTCAATTAAACAGTGTAGCATGGTTTTCCTCTTCAGAGAGGGTTTAAATATTTTCATTTGCTACAGATGTTAAAGATAAGTATTTAAAGGAGTGATTTAATCTTGAGTGAGATGAAGATTCAAAGTTGCTGAATAAGGACTTTTCAATGAAAACAACTTACTGATAAATGGTAACCACTACAGCATCATTTACGAAGTATACAAAGTAAAACTCCTAACAATTAGTATGCTTAAAGTGTCCACATTATATACTGTCATACAAATTCCGTAATATTTCTTACCAAAAATTGTAGGACAAGTTAATAGAGACAATGTTTGTTCACCCACGTGAGTATAGTATTAGAATTCTACCTGCAACATATAATGGAGAGAATAATTTTAAAATTACATCATAGTTCATTTAAATTTATTATGGAATAATTTGGGTTTCCCTGTTTAACTTTTCCTAGTTAATCTCACATTGTATAAATTCATTCACAGTCACTCGGGATGAGTAAGTAATGCCTCAAAAAACAGCCTGGTCATAGATTCTTCTGAGTCCATCTGGCTGTTGGCTGGAACACTGGAATGACTCATAAAAATGAAGCAACCTGAGGTCACCTACTCCAGGTCTTTTAAACAGAGTTGCCAACTGCTTACCAGGTGGTTCCAATTTCCAAGAAGACTTAAAACGAGGGAGAAACTCATTCTAGATACACCATTTTATTTTCATATTGTCTCTGGCCACAGAATTTGGTAAGGAAGGAAGCTCTTTTGAAATGTAGATTACCAATCATCTAAAGGCCAGAAATCACTGCATGTCTTGGACTGAGAATATTATATAAATAAAGTCAAATGAAAAAGAAAGAAAAGACACAAAACCACATTACATTATGCTCCCAATTTTGTAAAGAAAGACTCAAAATGTTAATTAGTGGCTATTTCTGTGCAGTAAAAAAAAAAGTGAGTGATTTTATTTGTTAGAATTTCCTGTTTCCCGATTCACTTCAATAAATAGTATTCTTTATAATAAGGAAAAACAACAATAGCTTTTTAGAAAATATTATACACTGTAAATCTTGTGCTCAAAGAGCTACAGAGGCCCAGTATGTACTCACAGGTATAGTGGCTAAAAGTCTTTCTTTAGATAATAAAAGAAAATATTAATTTTTACCTTTAAAAAAAGAATTTAAAAGAGAAAACCAGTAAGTGGGATCCTACTCTATGGTAAGGTGTGTGAGGTATGGGAACAAGTCCTGGCAGTAAGAAAGATCCCTTTCTTTCATGAGATAATGAACTGGTGAAAATGTTTAGTCAATTATTTGTATCAAATTTTGCTACCATAAAGGGTTCTGAGGAACATGAATCCAGTAATATTTGCAGAGAAAAATAAATGTCCATGGTCAAATACCCCTTTTAGGGACTGTCAACAATGCACATTATTATAGTAAGGGCTCAGAAAAGTCTGCAACTTAGAAATAGCAATCCTCAGACCCTGTTGCTTATTTACTCATTTATCAAATATGTCTGTGGTGTTTACTATGTGCCTATCATTGTTCTAGACACCTTATGAATATTTACTATGAAGTAAACACTATTATTGTCATTCCTATTTCACAGAGGATGAAACAGCAACACAGAAGGTTCTGTAACAAGCCCAGGGTCTGGCAGGGAGGAAGTGATAGAGCCAAGTTCAAACCCAAACTCCAGAGTCCCCACGTTAACGTGTCCAATCTGTGGCCCAGAGGAGGCATGCAGATTATGTAAGGACCTTTTTGCTCATCTGTGGTATGGACATTACAAAAAATTTTTTTTTTTTTTGCCCATTAGCTTTCATTAGTGTTTGTGTGTGCCCCGAAACAACTCTTGTGCTTCCAACATTGCCCAGAAAATGTCAAAAGGTTGGACACCTCTGCTAGGCTATGGTGCCACCCAGGAGATCCTTCCTGGGCAGCACACCTGACAATCCAGTGCTTTCACACTGGTAAAGCAAAGATAATCACGTAAAACATATGGTTAGATGTAAATTGCTTATCTGGATTAGTCAAATAGCTC
Organism: Perodicticus potto; assembly: GCA_963574655.1. Classification (NCBI taxonomy): domain Eukaryota; kingdom Metazoa; phylum Chordata; class Mammalia; order Primates; family Lorisidae; genus Perodicticus; species Perodicticus potto. The sequence goes on from CAUYRH010117889.1 coordinate 11,490, forward strand.
ACATTACCTCCAATCCCAATTTTTCATTTAATATGTGATAAACTAGCAATGGTCTTGGCCCTAAAAAAACTCTAGAATTTAATTAAACTAGAGAATTCTGATTAAATTGTTTTCCCTCTCGGTTGTCATTTAATTATACTAATTTTATTATACATCATAATTCAAAGAAATTTTGTCTTTTTTTTTAATTGAGGATTCCTTGAGGGTACAAGATGTGTCACACACTGAGACCCAACCCCCGCCCTCTCAAAGAAATTTTGATAAGATAATCTGCCTGACTTCGGCCATTCTATACTATCAATTTACTCTTAATTTCCTTGGGTTATTTATATGGCACGAGTGTTGGTTCCAGTTTCTTCTTCATGCTTATCAAACTTCTTAGAAATCCTAAGAAACACAACAAGCAAGAAGACAAGAAACCTTGTGATCCTTATCAGATTACATGTTAAATACACCTCACAAAGCAACACATGGTTAAACAAAAAAACACAAGGTACAAAATAATGTACATAATCTTTGGGTTTCAAAACACAAAGTAATGCACAACAAAATTCTTGAGGGATATAAACTATTAATTTTAAGTAATGGCATAAAGCAATTTATTTTAAGGTTTATCTGTAATTTCCAATTTCCCTGCCAAGAAGATTCATTGTTTGTGTCACTGAGAAAAGCTTTTAAAATTCACACATTAAGAGCCTGCACAGTACATGGAGATTAACAGCAGCCGCTCAGACATGCGCTGCTTTTCAGCTGTTTGTGACCTTAAGCACGTGACAGTTCCTCGTGTTACTCTCCACCACCGTACCCTGTTTATTTCCTTAGAGCCCTGAACACAAACCTGGTTTGTAAATATTATGTTTTATTGTTTATTTCCTGCTCTCTCTCCAGTCCTCATTCCAAACAATCTACCTTTTCGTATCCTTGATGCCTAGCACCAAACGTGGCCCTAAACAGTGACTTTACAAAAATGCACTGCATTCATGAATGAATAAAAGGGTGAATGAAATGAAGTACATATGCGGAAGTTACACAGACTATCCAATAACAAGATTAAACCAATAAACTGACGGTAACGTTTTTCTATAACAACAAGTTAGATGTGTGTGCCATTACTGCACGGACAACAGAATACACTTTGGGGTGGAAAGCAGATGTCCACCAGAGGGAAGGAGGGCTAACTGGTCTTACCAACTCAAAAATCTCCAGAAAGGAGGCAGCTTGAAGAAGCTCAATCAACAGAAAATGGGACCTCGACCAATACAGCTCCTGTAGGCTGAGGAGGGCTCACTTATAAACAGATAATTTAATAATGCCAAGGCAAGAGAGTAAAACTGCCCCAGGGCAGTGCAGTAAACTAGCCTTACTAAAAGCAGGGAAGTTATTCCACAGACTATCGGATTCTGGAAGGAGAAAATTATACAGAAAAGGCCACCATGAGACGAAGAGAGGCTTTAGTACAGGATCATTGGCAACCATGTTGATAAAGCAAGAAAAGGAGCCACGAGAAGAAATACCCTCGCTCTTCACCTTTCTTCACCTGTCCTGCTGGGGCTCCCCAATGAATTAAGTCATCTAGTAGTCAAAGTGCTTCATTCAGGTCATTTTCCTGAGTAGAGAGCATGCAGTGGAAGGATTGAAAGCGGTTCCAGAGGGGCTAACGTATCTGACACAGAAGCCAATGAAAATAATGCACACAAGTTTGGCATAATGGGGCAACACAGAAAGAGAAAAGGTTCAGATACAGAAGGGACGCTTGACAAATTTAAAAGGACCAAAAGAAAGAGTGGAATGGCTAGGCTCCTGTGGCTCAACGGGCTAAAGCGCCAGCCACGTACACCTGAGCTGACGGGTTCAAATCCAGCCCGGGCCCACCCAACAACAATGACGGCTGCAACCAAAAAAATGGCGGGGCGTTGTGGTGGGCGCCTGTAGTCCCAGCTACTTGGGAGGCAGAGGCAGGAGACTCGCTTGAGCCCAGGAATTGGAGATTGAGGTGAGCTGTGATGCCACAGCACTCTATCCAGGGTGACAGCTTGAGGCTCTGTCTCAAAAAAACAAAAACAAAAACAAACAAAAAAAAGAAATAGGCCACTTTCTCACAGTATTACTTCGGACAACTCATTTCCCCTTCTTTGTTTATCTCATTAGGACCCTGAACCAAAGTAGTGTTTCCAAATTTCAGTTTGGTGGACTATCTAAACTTCACTCCAAGAGTGAGAAGAGATGAGAAGTAGAACTAAAAGAGAAGTTCTTCCCTGAGGAACGGAATGCCCAGCCTGATGGTGTTCAGGAAGAATTCTTAGGATTTCTTTTAGCTCTGACAAGATTCCAGTACCAATTTCCTGCTACACCCTCATATACACTCTTAGATACAAGTTAATTCAGATTAGTTTAATTGGGGGCAAGAGGGTTCACAAATCTTGTAGATTAAAGCATAGATGTGGCGAGGTATAGATGGTTCTGGCATTACTCAATATCAGGAGCCTTGCTGCAATGAAGAGAGCTCAGTGAGCATTTATAAAATTATCTTCGGGGAGGAGGGGGGGAGATTGTTGTGCTCCCACTTAGTGAGCACACTGTAATAACAACATATATGGCACACCTCTTGGGTGCCGGACATAACTATAAGAGGGACTTTACCTAACAAATGCAAACATTGTAACCTAGTTGTTTGTATCCTCATATTAACCTGAAATAAAATAAATAAATAAAAATTACCTTCATAAAATAAGCATTTCAGCCATCATGGTCAAAATAACTTCTCTTTAAATTTTGTTGTATTTTTTCCTCCACAAACAGTTCAAAATTCTTTAACAAGGAGATGGAACATGCATCTTTTTTTAACCCACCTTTCCACTGACCTGGGAGGTTATTTAGAAAATGAAAAGATCGATCAGTGTCAGGAATATCCAGAGGATTCTTTTCAAGTCAATGCATATGCTAGCGCATATGACCAACTCTGCTGAGCAAGTAGTTTATACTGGGATTCTGACACACTTGACTGGGGGCCTCACTGGTGGCAGGCTTTTGCTCTAGAGTCTAGACCAATGGAGTCTCAAACTTGGACACTGGGATCCCCTGGGGAACATTAAAGAATACATCAGTTTCATTCTCAGAAATCCTAATTTAACAGATCTAAGGAGACAGTGAAAATTTAAGAATTCCCTAGGTGATTCTATCAGGCAGCCAAGTTTGAGAACTATGCTCCGACAGCCCTCTTTAGAGGAAATAATCACTGCATTGAGTAGTAGAATCAGTCAATAACAACAGGGAGCTGTGAGGAAAAGATTGGCAACTTTGAGATAACTTCAGCTAACGAGAATCATCCTATCTTACTATCATTCCTCCCTGGAAGACTCCTCACAAGAGAATAATTTCTCTTTTGAGAATACACATACATATACAAAACACACACACACAAACACAACACGCAAGATTTTAATGGAGAAGAATGCTCTTCTAGAGAAATGCTTCCCAAATACAGATCAACTGTGTTAGAATATTGGGAGAGTCATTTTGCCAGGCAGAATCCCAACTCCCATTTAGCTAGACAGAGATTCTGATTTAGATCTGATTCTGACAGAGATTCTGAGAAGTCCAGAGGAGGTCTAGAGACCATGAAAACACACACAATTATATGTATAATTTTATTTTTAAAACTTTATTTTGAAACATGACAAACCTAATAAAAAGTAGCAGAAACAACATAATGAACAGCTATGTACCCGTTACTTAGATCCAATAACTGTTAACATTTTGCCACATCTGCTTTCCATCTATCTACACATACTTTTCCCACTGAACTATGTGAAAGTTGGAGACATGATGACACTTCACCTCAGATAAATCATTGTATTTTAACAAGGACATTCTCCTATAATACTATAATTATCATGCCTAAAAAATTTAATTGAAAATATTCTCAATTATCCCAAAAATGTTTATAGCTGTTTGATTTTCTAAAAATACAGGATCCAATCAAGAATTTCATATTACATTTGGTTCTCATGTTTCTTTAGTTTCCTTTAATCTACAATAGTCTTACTGCCTTTTGTTTGCTTTTCATGACACTGATTTTAATGAGTAAGGGTTAGCTGTTTTGTAGAATGTTAACATGATTTGGATGTAAGGTTTCTATCTCTGTTCTCCCACTTCACAACTGCTTTGACTATATTGAGTCCATTGTAATTCTACACAAATTTTAGAACCAACTTCTCGATTTCTGTAAAAAAAAGGCAGCTAGAGTTTTTTTCCATTTATTTTTCATTTGCATATATTCATGAGGTAACAAGTTTGGTTTGGCTACCCTAATATGCTACATTGTGGTTAAGTCAGGACCTTCAGTGCATGGATTACTGAAGCAATGCATATTATGCCCACCAACTAAGCTCCTATCACCCACCTCCCTCATATTACCATACTCTGAGTCTCCACTGTACACATTCTTTAGCCTCTACATATAAGTGACAAGATGTGGTATTTCCCTTTCTGCGCCTGTATTTTTTTAATTTAAGATAATGGCCTCGGTTCCATCCGTGTTGCTGCAAAAGACATGATTTCATTCTTTTTTATATCTGAGTAATATTCCATTGTGTGTATACAAACACACATACACATATGTTTACACACACACCAGACTTCACCTAGTCCTCACTGATGGACACTTAGGTTGATTCCATACCTTTGCCATTATGAATTAGTGCTGTGATAAAGATACTAGTACAGGTTTGTTATTTATTTATAATTTTTATTTGTTTTTTTTTTTTTTTTTGAGACAGAGACTTAAGCTGTCACCCTGGATAGAGTGCTATGGCATCACAGCTCACAGCAACCTCCAATTCCTGGGCTCAAGCGAGTCTCCTGCCTTTGCCTCCCAAGTAGCTGGGACTATAGGCGCCCGCCACAACGCCCGGCCATTTTTTGGTTGCAGCCGTCATTGTTGTTTGGCGGGCCCGGGCTGGATTCGAACCCGCCAGCTCAGGTGTATGTGGCTGGCGTCTTAGCCGGTTGAGCCATAGGCGCCAAGCCTATTTATAATT
>CAUYRH010117892.1:0-17664 GCA_963574655.1 Perodicticus potto
ACCTGATTTCAAGAAGTATAGTAATCAAGGTACAGTAGTGAAAACAGTGTGGTACTGGCAAAAGAATATACACATAGTTGAATGAAATAGAATATAGAATACATTCGTGTGTCGATGGGCTCTTGGGCTTCTTCCATGACCTAGCAATTATGAATTGGGCTGCAATAAACATTCTGGTACAGATATCTTTGTTGTAATGTGTTTTTTGGTCTTCTGGGTAATGAGAAAGTCTCTGGAATGTTATCATAATCAGGTTGATGAAAATATCTCTGATTGTATCTGAAGCCCGTACACTGTACCCCATGACTGAATTATTGTACACAGATATGATTTAATAAACCCCCCCCAAAAAAAGAATATAGAATACAGAATTCCATCCACACAAATATGATTTGACTGATCTCTGACAGCAGAGCAAAGGCAATTCAATGGAGAAAGAGTAATCTTTCCAAAAAATAGTGCTGAATAATTAGACATCCATAAGCAAACAAATATTTTTGAACACAAACTTTACACCTTTCACAAATGTTAACTCAAAATGGATTATTAGCCTAATTGTAAAATGTGAAACTATAAAACTCCTAGAAGAAAACATAGAATTCTCTTTGACTTTGGGTTTGCTGATAAATTTTTAGATAAAACATCAACAGCATAATCCATGCAAGGAAAAGGTAATGAATTGAATGGTATTAAAATTAAAATCTTCTTATCTGCAAAAGACACTGTTAAAAGAATAAAAATACAAACCACATATTGGGAGTAAATATTTTCAAAATGAATATCTGCTAAAGAACTTATTTCCAAAATAAAAAATATTAATTCTTAAAATTCAACACTAAGAAAATGTGTAGCCTAATTAAAATAGAGGGAAAATATCTGAGCAAATTCTTCATCAAAGAAGATATATGCATAGCAAATAAGTATATTAAAATGCTCAAAATGATTTGTCATTAGGGACTTGCAAATTAAAATAACAAAGAGATACCCATATATACCTATTCAGTTGGCTAAAATCCAATACCAATGGCTGGTAAGGGTGCGGAGCAACAGGAACTCATTCGTTGCTGGTTGGAATGAAAAATGGCACAGCCACTTTGGAAGACAGTTTGGCAGTTTCTTACAAAACTAAATATAATCTTACCATATGATCCATCAATCATGCTCCTCGGTATTTACCCAACTAAGTTGAAAACTTATGTCCACACAAAAACCTGCATATGAATGTTTATAGCAGCTTTATTCATAATTGCCCCGAACTGGAAGCAACCAAGATGTTTTTAATAGAAGAATGGATAAACTGTGGTTCATCCATGCAATGGAATATTATTCAGCAATAAAAAGAAATGATTTATCAAGTCACAACAAAAGACAGATAAATATTAAGTGCCCCCTGCTAAGTGAAAAAAAATATACTGCTAAGTATATTGCAAAGTGTAAGAAGCCAGTTTGAAATCCACATACTGTAAGTTTCCAATTATATGGCATTCTGAGAAAAACAAAACTATAGAGGTCAAAAAAAAAAAATCTGTGGTGACTAGGTACCTGAGGGGACAGTGGAATAGGTAAAGCACAAGGGATATTTTAGAGCAAAGAAAAGTTTCGTATTATATTGTAATGGTGGATACATGTTACATACATTTGTTAAAACCACAGACAGCAATAGTAATATATTTATATATGCAAATTTAAAAATTATTTAGGAGGTTGGGCAGCCTAGGAAGGACTGCAGACAGTGGCAAAGTAATCTAAATTGTGTTGTAAATGTATGAAACAACCTCACTGATGGGAATGGATGGATAAAGTGCTCCCTTAAGTAACTTGGAATATAGTGGAGTCTATAAGACTCTAAGCAAAAATAACTGTACCTAGACACTGCATTCTAGCTGATAAGGTTGTTTCCTATAGGGGCAGACAATCTTCTGTGCAGAAGAATTCCAAATATTTATATAGATATTGTGCTTTCAAGGAGGTGGAGTATTTAACTCCCAACTTAAGTGTAGGCTTCACATAGTGACTTTCTTCCAAAGAGTAAAGGATGAAAAAGGAGATAAAAAGAGTAACATTACTGTGAAGAAGCCGGACGGACAGACACTCCCTCAAGACCAGTGATCAAGGTTAACCTCAACAGTGAAAAGTGATATTGGTAGGCCTGTCGTGATGGCTCACGCCTGTAATCCTAGCGCTCTGGGAGGTTGAGGTGGGTAGATTGCTTAAACTCATGAGTTTGATAACAGCCTGAATAAGAGTGAGATCCCGTCCCTACTGAAAATAGAAAAACTAGCCAGGCTTTGTGGCAGTCAGCCTATAGTCCCAGCTACTTGGGAGGCTGAGGCAAGAGGATCTCTTGAGCCCAGGAGTTTGAGGTTGCTGTGAGTTATGAAGATGCCATGGCACTCAACCCAGAGTGACCCAGTGAGACTGTCTCAAAAACAAAAAAAGTTATATTAGTAGTATGTACACTTAATATTTATAATGAGACCAACATACTCCTATGGTCTTTCTCTCCAAAACACATTAGCCCATTCTTATGACAAATAAAATGCCACACCAATCCCAATTGCGAGACCTACAAAATATCCAATGAGTACTCCTCAAAACTCTCAAGGCTATAAAAAATTAAAATAAAATAAAAGCAGAGCCTGAGAAATTGTCATAATCAAGAGGAACCTAAGAAGACAATGACAACTGACTGTAAAGGGGATCATTCTGGAGCAGAAAAAGGACATTTAGGGAAAAGTGGGGAAAACTCTATTTACATAAAGGAATGTACAAATAAAGCGTGGACTCTCATGAACCCTACACATCAACATTGATTCATTAATTGTGACAAATGCACCATGCTAATGTAAGATGTCAAAATATGGGAAATCAGGTGTGAGATATCAGGCAACTCTGTACAATGCCTTTGGCATAATTCTGTAAATTTAAAACTGTTCCAAAATAAACAGCTTAACATTCAAAATTCAAACATTTTTCCAAAAGAGAAAAAAAAAGAAAGAAACTGTTGATACCTGCAACAACAGCCAGAATAGATCTCAAGGGCATTGTATTAGATGTGAAAAGTCAATCTCCAAATCTTATAGACTATACGATTCTATTTACATAACATTTTAAAAATGATAAAAATATAGAAGAAATGGAGAAATTATGAGTGCTTTCCAGGGACAGGTATGGAATAGATTGTACAAAAAGCTTATTGCATAGTGAATAGTTGTGTTCATGGGTTATATGAAAGGGATAGCACAAGAATGTCTCTTTGACCAATAGATAGTTACATAAATCAATCTATAAGATCTATTTGCATAAAACTACACACACATAAATGCATGTGAAAACTGAACAAGGTTTGCAATCTAGTTAATAGTATAGTAGCATTGTCAATTTCCTCGCTTTGATAGTGTACGAGAGTTATCACCATTAAGGGAAACTGGGAGAAGGGTATATTAGATTCTATGTTCTATTTTTGTAATTTCCTGTGAGTATATAATTATTTTTTAAGTTAAAGTAAAATTAAAAGACTGAATACACCAATAATTGTGGAATAGCTTGAAACAGATTATACTTTCTCCTGATGATAATTACCCTCTGGACAATATATAAAATTAACTGTTGGAATAGACATTTAAGAACAACCAAAAGCAGGCTTTATTAAGAGGATATGTAGGACACTGAAAACAAGGGAAACTCTAGATTGGTATATGTTTAAATGATCCCCCCCTCCCTTGAGGTACTCTTCAGTGTGTGTGGCATGCAGACACAGAGCTCAAGCAGAAAGTGGCAGTCTAAAGAGGCAGAAGAGTCTGAAGTTTGGGTACAGAGAAACCATAGAAGCTGGAAATTGAGGGGGAAAACCTAGCAAAGGAGAGAGGCACAGATGTAGAAGGAAGTGTCCCAAAATCTGCATATAAAACCCTCTTCAAAATCTTGGCTAACTCCCGAGCTGTTTATGTATGGGTAAGACTCCAAAGATCTCCATGGAAAGCAACACATATAAGTCTGAAAGATCAAAGCAGATTTAATCAGCTTCCCAATCCAGAGGAGACAGAATTTAAAGTTTAATTTCTGCAAAATTTGAATTTGAAATTTAATTTCTGCCAAGTTAATTGTTTGGCTAAAGCCAAAGAAGAGCTATGCCTTCAATAGAAGGACCATGTTCCAGTACTAATGCCTACACTGTAGGACTAAGGGAAAAACTGGAATGAACTTGGCCTTTCAAAACCTAAAACCAAACCTCCACAAGACCAACGTGATTGGCACTAATTTAGTTACCTGCTAGAAAAAAGAAAACCCTTAAGGTGACCCCCAGCAGGACAGAGACTCTAGGTTTCTGGGAATGTGGCTCAGTGGAGACATGAAATGCTCGCTGTAATACAACCCAACAACCAAGGGTCCTGGGGGGCCAGACACTGTTAGAATACAGTAATGAGACCCTCACTCAAGATTCCAATGGGTATTTATTGAGATCCAAACAAAGACGTGTAAAGGAAAAGTTACAATAAATGTTACTCTGTGTATGTATCAGGATGTGCAGGATATGCAAACGTGACTGTTTCTCTGGGTTACTTTATCTTGATGTGGGGAAGACGTAATTGGACACCTGCTGTTTATTGGTCTCACAGGTATCTGCCTTAGCTATTTCTGCCTAGCTAAGTAATTAATTTGTTGTGCATATGGTTGCAACTGTTGCTGCGGGCACATATGCCCTTTTCTTCACTGTGCATGTGATGGCAACTTTGTTTACACATGCCTAACTAATGTCACAGGTGAGTAACTTTTGCTACTACCCTAGACAACCTGTTCCTATGCATATCTTGACATGACTTTGTTATGTGTTTCCCACGTAGAACATCACACTTTTTCTCAGCCACAGTCACATAGCAAGCAAATAAGCATAAGGTTAAGCATAAGGAGAATTGCAGTGATTACACATTTCTCCACAATAAATTAATATTATTTAATAAAAGACAGCTGGATTTTTTCCACAAACCCTCTTCAGAGGAAAATAATAGAATCTACAGTGTATCTCCCATAAGATCCATTGTATAATCTAAAATTACCAGGTATACAAAGAAGCAGGAAAATGTGACCCATAATCAAAAGAAAAACAAGTTAGTCAAAAGAAGCAAACTAACAGATGACCCAGATGTTAAAATTACTTGACCAGTAGTTTGAGTGTCATAGATATGTTTTAAAAATATTACAGGGAGGTGCCTTGTGGCTCAGTGGGTAGGGCGCCGGCCCCATATACAGAGGGTGGTAGGTTCAACCCCGCCCTGGCCAAATTGCTCCAAAAAAATCAGCCAGGCATTGTGGCGGGCACCTGTAGTCCCAGCTACTCGGGAGGCTAAGACAAGAGAATTGCCTAAGCCCAGGAGTTGGAGGAGGTTGCTGTGAGTGAGGGCAATAAAGTGTATATATTATACACTAATATCTAAAATACACACACACACACATATATATAGCATGTATACATGACAATAAGTATCAGGAAGGAAATGAAAACTCTTAAAAACAACAATAGCAAATGAAAATACTGGAACTGGAAAATTCTCTATTTGCAAAGAAAAATGTATTAGATGGTAGATTGGAGACTCCAGAAGAAAGGATCAGTGAACTTGAAAATAGGTTTATAAATATTAACAATACTGAAACCTAGGAAAAAAGTATTTCAAAAACTTTGAACAGAGCTCAGAGAATTGTGAGTTAATGTCAAGAAGTTTCTTTCTAGAAAAAAATATTAAGAGTAAATGGAGGGCGGTGCCTGTGACTCACTGGGTAGTGCACTGGCCCCATATACCAAGGGTAGTGGGTTCAAACCTGGCCCTCTCCAAACTGCAACAAAAAAATAGTTGGGCATTGTGGCAGGCGCCTGTAGTCCCAGCTACTTGTAAGGCTGAGGAAAGAGAATCACCTAAGCCCAAGAGCTGGAGGTTACTGTGAGCTGTGACGCCATGCCACTCTACCAAGGGTGATAAAGTGAGATTCTGTCTCTACAAAAAAAAAAAAAAAAAACAAAAAGTAAATGGAGAAGAAAAATATTTAAAGTATTAATAGCCAAAAAAAGTTCCTAAAGTTAATTAAAAATGATTAACACACAGATCCAAGGATCTCAGTGAGCCTAAGCAGGATAAATACAAAGCAAACCAAATCTAGATATACCACAATCAAACTTGAGAAAACTAAAGATAAAAAGAAAAATCTTAAAAGTAATTAAAGAAAAAAAGTCACATTACATGTAGAAGAGGTAATGTTAACAGTACCAATGGACTTCTTGTCAAAAATAATGGAAGCCATAGACAATAGAAAATCTTCAAAGCAATGAAAGAAAAATAAATGTCATTCCAGAATTCTGTATCCAGCAAAAGTGTCTTTCTAAAATGAAGAGAGACTTCCTGATTCTAGTACAGCATATAAGAAGCTTAGAAGTTGCCACTATCCTAACAAGAAGCTGAATAAACTGAAAAATCAGCAGTTCTTCTTAAAGAGGAAGAGATAAGAAGGAAAAGATCAACAGGCAAATTCAGAGATTCAAAACTGACTAGAGCAAAAACCCACTGGCTGAAACCATACGAATAAGTTTTGAGGTGAGAAAACCTGTGGTGTAATTGGCAAATTGCTGGAGGCTCAGTGTGGACAAATCTGGAAGTTAAAAACTGCAAGGAGACTCAGTCATGGAGGTGGGGCTTTACCCACAAAGCTCTTTTGTGAGCTTTACCTCTAGGAGGGCTGTCAGGCCCTCACAGTGAATACTGGAGAAAACTCCCCTCAGGCTCTATCAAAGAAGATGGAAAGGAATCATTTGAAATACACCAGAGCACTCTATTCTTATTAACAGGTTCTAGCCTCAGGAGAAACTATTTGACCAGAGAATAATCTGCTGGGGTTTTATCAGAGCTGGGAAATGCTGGTTTCCAATCAGCTCTAGCCTTCTGTGCAAAGGAAAAGAAATAATTCCAAAATCCATTTAAAAAAAATCAATAAAATTGGTAAACTATAGCCTGGTTAGCTAAGAAAGAAAGAAAAATTACTAACACCAGAAATAAAATAAAGAACACCACTATTGATCCTATGAACATGAAAAGGACAGTAAAAGAATACTATGAACAGCTCTGTGTCCACAAATTTGATAATCCAAGAGAGATGGACCAATTCTGTGAAAGAAATAATCTGCCAAAACTCATACAAGAAGAAATAGACAACCTGATAGGCCTGTATCTATTATAAATATGAAGTCAACAATTAATAACTTTTCCAAAACAGAAAGCACTAGGCACAAATGTATTCACTACTGATATCTTTCACTAATTTAGGGAAGAAGTTCTAAAAATTCTCTGTAATCTATTTCACAATATAGAAACAGGGAAAATACGTCCTAACTCATTGTATGAGGCCAGCGTTACCCTTACACCAAAACCAAACTATAAGCCAATATCACTCATGAACATAGATACAAAAGTCCTCAAAAAATATTAGCAGAGCAAATCTAACAATGTACAAAAAGAATTCTACACCAGAACCAAGTGTGATTTATCCCATGTATGCAAGATTAGTCTAACATTTTAAAATCAATGTACTCAATCACATTAATAGGCTAAAAAAGGAAAAATCGTATGATCGTATCAATAGATGTAGAAAAAGAACTTATTCATGATTAAAAAAAATTCATGAAAGGTTTCATAACCAGAATCCACAGAGAACTCAAATGTATTAGCAAGAAAAGAATGAGTGATCCCATCTCAGGGTGGGCAAAGGACTTGAAGAGAAACTTCTCTGGAGAAGACAGGCACACAGACTACAGACACATGAAAAATGCTCATCATCCTTAATCATCAGAGAAATGCAAACCAAAACTACTTTGAGATATCCTCTAACTCCAGTAAGATTAGCCCACAATCACAAAATCCCAAAACCACAGATGTTGGCATGGATGTGGAGAAAAGGGAACACTTCTACGTTGATGGTGGGAATGCAAACTTCCCCGGAAGGGGAGGAGGAGGGGGAGGGGAAAGGGTGGGGGGGGAGAGGGAGAGGGAGAGGGAGAGGGAGAAGGAAAAGAAGAAATAACAACCAAAATCAAAAAAACAAACAAACAAAAAAAAAATCAAAAAAATAAAAAATAAAAAAAAACAACCAAAATCAAACCCCCCAAACCAAAAAGTTCCTGGGACTAACTAATAAGTGATTATATCAAGGTTGCAGGATACAAATTTATGCATAAAATAAATTGCTTTCCTATTTAATAACAATAATCAAGTGGAATTTGAAATTACAAACACAATACCATTTACATTAACATCCTGAAAATAAAATATTTAGGTATATATTTCACAAAATATGTACAAATCTATATGAGAAAAACTACAGAACTCTGATGAAAAAAGTCAAAGAATAACTAAATAATAGAGGGAGATATTCCATGTTCATAGATCTGAAGCTTCAATATTAAGTTGTCTGTTTTTCCCAAGTTGATCTACAGTTTCAATGCTGTTCCAATCAAAATCCCAGCAAATTATTTTGTGGTTATCAAAAAATTGAATCGGAAGCTAAAAATAGAAAGGCAACAGGCCAAGATAGCCAACACGATATTGACAGAGAACAAAGTTAGAGGACTGACACTATCTGACCTCAAGACTTACTACAGCAAGGTGGTGTTTGCAAAAGAATAAATAAGGAGATGAGTGAAACAGGACAGAGACCCACAAAAATACTGTCAAGTGATCTTTGACCAAGGCACAAGGGCAATATAAGGAAGAAAAGATAGTCTTTTCAACAAATGGTGCTGAAACTAGTGCAAAAAAAAATCATGAATCTAGACAAAGATCTACACATTTCACAAAAATTAATTCCAAATGGTCACAGACTTAAGTGTAAAATGCAGAACTGTAATACTCCTAGAAGAAAACATAGGAGAAAATCTAGATGACCGTAGGTTGGGAGATGACTTTCTAAACATGACACTGAAAGCATGATCCATAAAAGAACAGATAATTTAGACTTTATTAAAATAAAAAATTCTGCTCTGCAAAATGCACCATCAAGAGAATGAAAAGACAAGCTACAGACTGGGAGAAAATACTTGTAAAGGACATATTTGTTACAGAATTTTATTCAAAATATACAAAGAACTCTCTGAACTCAGTGATAAGAAAATAAACAACTTGATTAATTAATTTTCTGAATAATTCTTTTGTTTTCAGTTTCATTGATCTCTGATTTAATTTTAGATATTTCTTTCCTTCTGCTAGGTTTAGGCTTAGATTGTTCTTCTTTTTCCAATTCCATCAGATGGCTTGTGAGTTTGTTGACATGCTCTTTTTCTGTTTTTCGAATATAGGCCTCTAAAGTGATAAATTTTCCTCTCAGGACTGCTTTTGCTGTATCCCATAGGTTTTGGTAGTTTGTGTTTTTATTGTTGTTATACTCAAGGAAGTTAATGATTTCCTTTTTATTTCTTCCTGCACCCAAGTGTCATTCAGCATAAGGTTGTTTAACTTCCATGCCTTCATGTGAGGTTGAGCATTTTTGTTGAAGTTGAGTTCCACTTTTAGTGCCTTGTGGTCTGAAAAGATGCAAGGTAGAATTTCAATTCTTTTGATCCTGCTGAGGTTTGTTTTGTGTCCTAGGATATGATCAATTTTGGAGAATGTTCCACGGGATGATGAGAAGAATGTATATTCTATATCTTTGAGATGGAGTGTTCTATATATATCTGTCAAGCACAGTTGTTCTAAAGTCTCATTTAAATTTCTAATATCTTTATTTAATTTCTGTTTAGAGGATTTGTCCAGCTCTGAGAGAGGGTTGTTGAAGTCCCCTATTATTATGGTGTTATAGGATATCATATTGGTCAGACTAAGAAAGTTCTGTTTCAAGAATCTGGGAGCATTTAAATTGGGTGCATAAATATTTAAAATTGAAATGTCTTCTTGTTGTATTTTTCCCTTAACCAATATGAAGTGACCATCACTATCTTTTTTGACTTTAGTTGCTTTAAACCCACATGTATCTGAGAATAAGATTGCAATTCCTCTTTTCTTATGAGTTCAATTTGCCTGAAAAATTGCCAACCCTTAACTCTGAGTTTTAATTTGTCTTTTGATGTGAGGTGTGTTTCCTGCAGACAGTAAATAGATGGCCTTTGTTTTTTAATTCAATCAGCCAATCTATGCCTCTTCAGTGGGGAATTCAAGCCACTGACATTTATCGAGATAATTGATAAATGTGATAGCATTCTATTCATCTTAATTTGTAAAAGTCCGTTTGTTAGTTTTGTCTTATGCATCATTGCGGAAACAAGGTTCTGTCCTATGATTTCTGGGTATTTACTTTGTTGAAGGTCCATGATGATGGTCAGTGTGTAGGACAGGTTGAAATATTTCCTGCAAAACTGGTCTTGTGGCAAATTTCCTCAATGTTTGCATATCAATAAAAGATTTGATTTCTCCATCAATTTTAAAGCTTAGCTTGGCAGGGCATAGAATTCTGGGCTGGAAATTCTTCAGTTTAAGTAGGTTAAAGATAGATGGCCATGGTCTTCTGGCTTGAAAAGTTTCAGTAGAGAAGTCCGCGGTCACCATGATAGGTTTGCCCTGTAGGTCAGTTGGTGCTTACTCCTAGCAGCTTGCAAGATCTTTTCTTTTGTCGTGACTTTAGATAACTTCATCAAAATATGCCTTGGAGAAGTTCTATTTGAGTTGAGGTGACCAGGGGACTGATATCCCTCTGAAAGGCGTATGTCAGAATCTTTGGTGATATTTGGGAGATTTTCATTTACAATATTCTCTAGAATGAGGAATTCCATTCCTCTGGGAATTTCTCTGGGGCATTCTTCTTCCCCTTCTGGGATACCTATAACGTGTATGTTTGAATGCTTCATAGAGTCACACAAGTCTATCAGTGAACGTTCTGCTTTCTCTCTCTTCTTTTCGGCCTCTTCAACTATCTGAGTTATCTCAAGAGCTTTATCCTCTAGCTCTGAGATTCTTTCTTCTGCATGGTCTAATCTGTTGTTGATACTTCTATTGCATCCTTAAGTTCCCTAATTGACTGCTTCAGTTTCTTCAGCTCTCAAGGAATTGTTTTTTTGAAAAAATAAATAAAATAGATAAGCCTTTGGCCAGACTAACTAGAAATAAAAAGGTAGGCACCTGTGGCTCAGCAAGTAGGGTGCCGGCCCCATATACCGAGGTTGGTGGGTTCAAACCCGGCCCCAGCCAAACTGCATCAAAAAATAGCTGGGCATTGTGGCAGGGGCCTGTAGTCCCAGCTACTTGGGAAGCTGAGGCAAGAGAATCACCTAAGCCCAGAAGCTGGAGGTTGCTGTGAGCTGTGACTACATAGCACTCTACCAAGGGTGACAAAGTAAGACTCTGTCTCTACAAAAAAAAAAAAAAAAAAAATGGGCAAACATCTTGAGCGGGCATTTCTAGAACGAAGACATACATACAAATAGCCAACAACTACATGAAAAAATGTTCAAAATTTCTAATTGGATAAATGCAAATTTAAATCATATAAAAGGGGATTTATCTAAGAATAAAATGAACATAGAACACTCACATTATTGTATAACTCAATAAATTTTAACTAAGTAAAATGTCCAGGTCATTGGCACCCAGAACCAACTATCTTTCGGGACCCCAGGGACACTCAAGCTGCCTCATAATCAACCTGCACAAAGATAATTGTGCCCAACAAACTTCATTTCATACCTGAAATGCTAGAGAGAGTGTATCAAGGATGAATTAGAGTTTCCAGCACCTTATGCAGTTTCTGTCACGTAATGAAGACTATATCTGAGTGAATAATTTAATAACTATGGCATAATATTGTTTGCATAGAGAATTCAGGGTATTATATTATTTAACCTAACCAATGAATGAATTAATATTGAATCCCACCTTTGAACAAGATTCTCCTCTGGGTGCTGGGCCGAGTCCTTAACAACAAGAGGTCTATGATACTTGAAGAAAGATATCCTGGCTGAAAAACTATGTGCTCTCCAGGACCTGGGGTCCCCTGACTAGCTTTCCTTTCCCCCACAACAACTTCCAACTTCCCTGTTTTAGAGAAGATAATCAAAGCTGCTGATGAATGATATTAAGTGATGTTACTATTTTTTCTATTTTTCCATTTTCTACCCTATGCCTTGCTAATTGGTCATTACTAATGTAAAGAGTACTGAATGTATTTGACTAGATAAGAATGAAATTTTAGAAGTTTTGCTAGGAATAGCCATCATTTTCTGCAGGTCCCACTAGCTAATTTTATAGAGGGAGAAAAGGCATAATAAAGGAGCCATCAGATGGAGAGTTGGACTATTACAGTGTGTTTTACACACCCTGTAAAAACCCTTCATTAATAATATATAGCATCATAATTCATGCAAACTTTCTCTTATCCCCAGATTATACTTAGAATGTGCATTTGCCACAAGATTAAAATCAAATCATTATTATTTTTCTAATAAAGTTGAGTTAAAATCTGAAGAGAATAGTTATTTAAAATGTAAAATATATTTATAATTTAACCCTTTAATGAAAATCACAAAAACAAATGTTTATGTTTATTGACACAACCAGCTGGGTTAAGTGTTTTAATAGTTGATAATTATACCACAATTATTCTTTAATCATTTTATTTATAATAATATCACTTTAATTATGAACATCAGGAACCCTAATATATAGTTTAATGAAGCACAAAATGTACTTTTTTTAATCTTTTGGACAATTATGTGGAAGAAGGAATGGGCATTTAAAACAGCTCTAGATACTTAAAAGCTCAAAAATAAAGCAAATTTTAATACAATAACTTATCTAACTCTTTCAACTAACCAGGTCAAAATTTATTTTCATTGTGTGGCACACTTATAAGTAAATATTTTAAGCTTTAACTTAGGTGACGTTTGCTACATTTCAGTTATACCTTATGTTAGTCTATGCAAGGAAAATGAAATAGAAAGCTACTAATTAGCCAATAAATTCACCTAATAATTGTGTCAATTAGGTAAATAAAATTTTATTAAAAAGTAAAAGTGTGCTTCAATTTTAAGAAGATAGATTTCATCTGTGTCACTCCGATATCTGTGACATTTATCTTAACTCATAGAGAACATAAAAGACTCATTATAAAGTTTTTCAACACAATTCTTAAGATTTGAGGATTTGGGAAAGCCTCGGAAAATGACAGGTTTCAGCAACATTTATTTAGACACTTGACTCTTAAAAACCTTTAGATTCTGCTTCTCCCAAGTATATTCAAAGATAGAAAGATCACTCTTCCTCTAACAGTAAGAAGCCATAATTTTTCTTTGTGTGTGTGTGTGTGTTTATTGTTATACATACCATAGTTGTACGTATTTGGGGATATCTGTGATATTTTGATATATGTATATGATGTGTAAGGAGTTAATCATGGTAGTTAGGATATCTATAACCTCAAGCATGCATCTGTATGTTGGAAATATTACAGTTCTTCTCTTCTAGTTACTTTGAAATATACAATTCAATACATTATTTTTATTGTTAATAATATAATTTCTGTACTATACTACCAAGTGCTGGAGCTTATTTCTCTATCTAACTATACTTTTAAACCCATCAAGCAGCTTCTCTTCATTCTCTCTCCACAGCCTCTGGTAACTAACATGGTACTTTCCACCTCCATGAGATCCACGTTTCAGCTCTAACATAAGAGTGAGGAAATGCAATTTCTGTGCCTGGCTTGTTTTACTTAACATAATATCCTCCATATTTGTCCGTATTGTTTCAAATGACATTAGAAATAAATTAAAATCAAAATGCAATTAATGAAATATGTGGGGTATATTTAAATGTTTCTAAGAAGGAAATTTGTGGTACTAAATACATTAGAAACAAGGAAAGATCTGAAATAAAAATATAAATTACTACCTCATGGAAACTATGAAATAAATAAAAATAAACATAAAGCAAGCAAGAGGAAGAAAGTAATAAAGATCAGAAATCATGGAAAATCAAAACAGAAAAACTACAGAAAAGACCAAGCAAACAACCTAGTTCCTAAAAAAAAGTCAACAAATCTACTAAAATAAAAATAACGAAGACATGTGTCACCAATATCAAAAATAATATAGTAGATTTTACTACAGATTGATTCTTTAACCATTAAAAAGATATTAGAGAGATATTACCAAAACCTTAACCCTAGGACATTTGAAAAACCTTTGAAAACCACAAACTATAAAACTTGTCCAACATAAAATAGATGATTTGAATAGTCCTATGTCATTAAGAAAATTGAATTTATTATTTTAAAAATCGCCTTAAAAATAAATTCTCGGGTTCAGATGGTTTTACTGGAGAATTCCTCTAAACATCTGAATAAGAAGGCATAATAATATCACAGAATTTCTTCCAGAGGTCAGACAGAAGATAGAAGAGATCATTTTCCAATGCATTTTATAAGGCTATGAATATCTCGATACCAAAATTGGACAAAATAGCTTTAAAAAACTATAGAAAAGTATTTTCCATGAACTTAGATGCAAAAATATTCAACAAAACTTAATCGCATGCATATAGTATAAAATAAAATATACACAATAACTGAGATTTGTTAGTCATGCAACTCTGGTTTAAAATTCAAAAATTAATTACCATAATCCACCCAATCAGCAAGCTAATGAATAATCCCATAATCAAACCAGTTAACAGAGAAGTCATTTGACTAAAAGTCAATGTTTATGTAAAAACTCTCAGAAAAATAGGAATGAGGGGAATTACTTCAACTTAATAGAGGCCATGCACAGTGAATCTGCAGTTACCATCACACTGCAGCTTTAGGGGCGTCACGCTGAGACTGTAGACAGATTTATTCAGGATAGCTGGCAGTTCTGGCTAGTGCAATAAGGCAAGAAAAAGAGAAGAAATTCATAGAAATGGAAACGGTTAAAATAAAACTTTCTCTCCTTTCAAATTACATGATTGTCTATGTAGAAAAACTGAAAGAGTCTAGCAAACCACTCTTAGATCTAATAAGGAAATTAATCAAGTTTCAAGATACAAGAATCACACCTAAACCAAGTGAATGTTTATATACTAACTAAGAACATGCAGAAACCAATTTAAGAAAAAAAGTCATAATCAATCAATGATACTTAAGCAATTTGTATTATTTGTATTATCCTTAATAAAATAGATATAGTATCTACATGCTGCAAATTATAAAACACCGATAAAAAAATCAATGATCTAAATAAAGAAAGTCATAGACTCAATAGATTGGATATTTCAAAACAGTGAAGATGTCAGTTTTGACCAAGGTGATAGATAGGTTTAATGCAGATTTCCATAAAAATCCCAGCAAGAAATTTCACGCCCGCAGGCATGCCCTCCAAACTTCACACTTGATGCTCCCCTTGAATCTTACGAATCAATTCCAGAAAAGAAAATAAAAGCCTTGATAGATAGACAGATATACATCTTTGTGATTTTGTTTTTCTGAAAAACACTGACAAATGCAACACCTAACTGCACAGAATTCAAGTCTCAAAGAGAATCTTTTGGAATGATCAGAAAAAAAATATGTACCATAGCCTGGGAATTTATGCATTTGATTTATGTATTTGCACATAAGAACTGAGATTAATCTCCGTTTAGGGGATGCAGAATATCACGGTGAACAGATACATGAGTTCTAGAGACAGACTTACTGCATTTAAATCAGCTCCAAAATAGCCCTGTTACCATGAGCAAGTTACTTGACTTAAACATATACCTTGTTTTCTTCCCCTGTAAAATGAGGCAATACGAGAACTCATCTAATTTGCCTATTGTGTAGAATAACACAAAATATGAAGTTTTTCGAATAGTGACTAGCACATGGAAAATACTAAAACATTTAACTAGATATTAATTATGATTATTATTTGCTCAGAAGGGATCATTGAATTATCTTTTCTTTAATTAAATACATTTACCTTTCATAGTGTATTCCAGGGTATTATTGCATCATGTTTCATCAGAATTCTTCAGTACATTTTTAAAAAACTTCAACACCCCAGTTTATGCCACCTTTTAATATGGGGAAAATAATGCATCTGAAAGGTGAGTTTTCTATCAGGGTAATCGTATCTGCCTTCCAATAGTTTCCTAGCTGGTAATGTGATTTGGGCATAAATAAGAATTATGTTTATTATGTTCTCTTCCAACTCTGAATTTCTTCTGCTTAACAAGTAATTACTTTCAACTATTATACTGATTTGATTTCATCACATTAAAAGTTTTAAGGGTTATTATAAAAATGCATGCAATTCCAATTTTACTGTGCTTTATACAGTACTGAGAAGCCCACTGCATTTTAAGAAAGTCTGTATTCCTAAACTGCACATTTGTAATTAAAAATATATAGTGCACAGAAAATCATGAAAGACTAATTCTACAGTGATTATGAAGTGTGGGATGACGTACTCCTTACAGCGCTAAGCTACCTTCACAGCCTAAGCTCCACATCTGGATCGTATGTGTCTACGCCTAGCTAAGTCTATAGGTGTGTTATCTTCACTCTCACATTCCAAGTGATTTCAGCAAGCAGACCAAAACATGAGGAAAAGGATGTCCTATTGCATAAATGGTGCTGGGAAGACGGGATAACCATATGCGGAAGAATAAAATTAGATCTCGATCTCTCGCCATACATGAAAATTAAGATAGACTAAAGACTTAACTACAAGACCCCCCAAAATAAAAACTCTAGAAGAAAACTAGGAAAAACTCTTCCACACATTGGTCTTGACAAAGAATTTATAACTGACACTCAAAAAAAAAAAAAATATGCAGCAACAAAAAAATAAATAAACTGGACCTCAATAAACTAAAAATTTTCTTCACAGGAAAGGAAGTAATTAACAGAGTCAATTACTACCTACAAACTACACATCTGACAAAGGGCTAATATCCCAAGTCTATAAGGCACTCAACCAAACCAACAAGAACAAGTGGGAAAAGACACAAATAGACTTTTTTTTCAAAAGAAGATAAGAAAATGGCAAAAGAAAATCAAAAACTGCTCAAAATCATTAATTATTAGGGAAATATAAATCAAAACTACAGAAAGATACCACTTTACTGCTGTTAGAATTACATTATTAAAAATTCAAAAAAGAGTCGATGCTGGTACTGATGTGATGAAAGGGAATATTTATACACCACTAGTGGAATTCAAACTAGGACAACCACTACAAAAATCGGTATGGGAATCCCTCAAAGAACTAAAAGTAGATCTATTATTCAATCCAGATCCACTACTGAGTATCTTCCCAAAGGAAATGAAGTCATTTATTAAAAAAGACACCAACACTTGAATGTTTATTGTGACAGAATTCACAATTGCAAAGATATGGAATCAATCTAAATGCCCATCAACTAATGAGAAGACAAAGAAAATGTGGCATGTACATACAGCAGGCATCCTCAAACTTTTTAAACAGGGGGCTGTCCCTCAGACTGTTGGAGGGCCAGACTATAGTTTAAAAAAAAAAAAAACTATGAACAAATTCCTATGCACACTGCACATATCTTATTTTGAAGTAAAAAACAAAACGGGAACAAATACAATTCACACCAACTCATGTGGCCTGCGGGCCGTAGTTTGAGGACCCCTGACATAGAGGGTGCCAAAAAA
>CAUYRH010117895.1:0-20551 GCA_963574655.1 Perodicticus potto
TCACCCTGGATAGAGTGCTGTGGCATCACAGCTCACAGCAACCTCCAATTCCTGGGCTCAAGCGAGTCTCCTGCCTCCGCCTCCCAAGTAGCTGGGACTACAGGCACCCGCCACAACACCCGGCCATTTTTTGGTTGCAGCCGTCATTGTTGTTTGGTGGGCCCAGGCTGGATTCGAACCCACCAGCTCAGGTGTACGTGGCTGGTGCCTTAGCCTGTTGAGCCACAGGTACTGAGCCCACTCTTATATTTATCATAGCACTATTTACAATAACAAAAATATGAGGTCATCCTAAGTGTTCATCTATGGTATTAAAGAATATGTGTTATGTGTATGTATATGTATGTATGTGTGTGTATCAATGATATACTATTTAGCCAGAAAAGAAAGGAATTATATCTTTTGCAGCAAAATATATGAAACTGGAGGCTTATTATATTATGTGAAATAACTAAGAAAGTAAAACACTGCATGTTCTCACCTGCTACATGTAAATGGCAGCTAAATAATATGTACACATGGACAAAGAATGTGGAATAGTCATTGAAGACTTAGAAGGATGCGAAGGTGAAGAGGTGAAGGAAGAGAAATTACTTAATGGGTACAATGCAAGCTCTTTGGGTGATGATTATAAAATCATCAGACTTACCACTATACAACATAACCATGCAACAATAAATTTTATTGTAAAACAAAATGTTTGTTTAAAAAATAAAAGGTGTTTCAGAAAATTTAAAAATAAGGAAAATAAGCTTTTACACAAATACCTGTGCCCCCAAACCAAAATAATTGGCCATATATGAGTTTATTTTCAGGCTTCGTATCTGATTCATGATCTAGATGTTCTCGTCTTCAATATCATACTATCATAATTATTTAGCGTTATAGTACATTTTGAATTGGGTAGTATACGTCCTCCAACTATGTTCTTTTTGGTACCCTAGGTCCTTTGCATTGCCATTTTTCATCAATTAAAAAATTGTCATAGCTCACAGCAACCTCAAACTCTTGGGCTTTGGTGATTCTCTTGCCTCAGCCTCCCAAGTAGCTGGGACTACAAGTGCCCGCCACAATACCCTGCTATTTTTTTGGCCGGGGTGGTGGTGGGGTGGTAGTTGTCATTGTTGTTTGGTAGGCCTAGGCAGGATTCAAACCCGCCAGCTCTGGTGTGTGTGGCTGGCGCCTTAGCTGCTGAGCTACAAGGTGCTGAGCTGATTTTCTTTGTTCTTATTCAGTTATTTTAGCACTGGTCTTTATTGTTTTCTTCTTTCAATTTAATGTGGGCTTGAATTGTTTGTTTCTTTTTCAAGGTGAAGGAAGCATAGATAACTTTTAAAAGTTTCTTTTCCTTTCTAATATGTATTCAGAGCAACTAATTTTCCTGTGATCACTGCTTTAACTGCATTCCCAACTTTTTATGTTATGCTTTCCATTTCGTGGAATTCAAGATTTTTCATTTTTACTGTGGTTTCTTAACTGACCTTTGGATTATTTATTTTATTTAATTTCCAAATACTTGGACTCTTCCAAATTTCTTTCTGTTAATAACTGAAAATGAACATTTTTTTTGTCCTAGTTTTATTAAAATAATACAACATAGCAGACAGATTCAAACTGCTACCTGTGGCATTTTGAAATTCATCCCAACCCTAGGCTGTGGGACCTGAAGGTTGGACAGACTGCCAAAGTTCAAAAGCTTCAGCATTTCCTTAGTGTCAAGATCTACTTCCATGATCTCCTGATCCAGGGCTGAGACTTCAGGACATACAGTTATCTCTCCTCTTTCTCCTCCTCCTGCAGCTTGGTAAAGATTCCTCTCACAGACCTCTCTGAACCTGCTCCATCAGATGTGTGACTTCGCCTGCTAGCTTGTTGAGGAGCATTTTGCTGGGAATAATGACGATCTCTTTGCACACGCATTTGTTCGTGTTGAAGTCATTGCCCAGACACCTGTAGCACTTCTCAATGGAGAGTTGGGCCACCTTCTTCATGGTTTTGGTGTGAATGTGGCTCATGTTGGTGGTTCATTGGTTAAAAAAATAAAAATAAAAATTTTTAATTTAGGGCCGTGCCTATGGCTCAGTCAATGAGGTGCCAGCCCCATATACCAAGGGTGGTGGGTTCAAACCAAGCCCCAGCCGAACTGCAACAAAAAATAGCCAGGTGTTGTGGCGGGTGCCTGTGGTCCCAGCTACTCTGGAGGCTGAGGCAAGAGAATCGCCTAAGCCAAGGTGTTGGAGGTTGCTGTGAGCTGTGTGGTGCCATGGCACTCTACTGAGGAGGATAAAGTGAGATTCTGTCTCTACAAAAAAAAAAAAAAATTAATTTAATTAAAATTACATTACGGTTAATTATAATTAACAATTTGTAATTTAATTTTGTTGGTCTGAGAAAACATACTTTAA
The DNA here is from genome assembly GCA_963574655.1 of Perodicticus potto. NCBI lineage: Eukaryota > Metazoa > Chordata > Mammalia > Primates > Lorisidae > Perodicticus > Perodicticus potto. The sequence goes on from CAUYRH010117895.1 coordinate 2,406, forward strand.
GTGATTTAATTCTTTTAAATTCATGGAGACAATTGAGGCATTTTATGGTCTAGAATTTGGCCTATTCTAAGGAACATTCTTCTTGTCTTGAAAAGAATGTGTTCTCTGCAGTGGTGTATCTGATAAATGTCAGTTAGGTAAATTGATTGATAATGTTGTTCAAGTTTTCTGTGTCTGTATTGGTTTTCTGCCTAGTTGCTTTATCAATGACTGAAATGAGGTGTTAAAATCTCCACCTATAGTTGTTGACCTAGTGATTTCTTGTTTCAATTCTGTTTGTGTTTGGCTCACACACACCTATTTTGGGGGTCCAGTGTTCCATGGGTATGCATTTATAACTTCCATATATGTTGACCTTTGCATCATAAAATGTCCTTTTTTGTTACTAGTAATATTTCTTTTGAAAATATTTCACTCTTTTTATTTTTAGTTTACATGTAATAATTATACATATTTATGGGGTACAGAATGATATTTTGATACATGTTTCATGATCAAATTAGGGTAATTAGCATATCTATGACCTCACTTTCCATTTCTTTATATTGGTAATATTCAAAATTCTGTCTTCTAACTATATGAAAATATATGAATGACGAATTATCGTTAACTATAGTTCACTTACACTGTTACGTGTATAGAACACTAGCCTTCATTCCTCCTACTTAGCTGTCATTTTGTATCTAGTAGCCAACTTCTCCCTATTTATCTCTCCCCTGACCTTCCTATCCTATAATAACCACAACTCTACTCTCTAATTCTATAAGCTCAACGCTAGTAGTATTTCTTGTCTTGATCTATATTTTTCTCATATTAATGTAGCCACTCGGGTCTTTTACGGCTACTATGTGCATGGTGTATCTATTCTCATCCTTTTACCAACTGCCTACTTGTGACTTTAAATACAAATTCTGTCTCTTATAGACAACACATAATTGGATCGTGCTTTTTTATTTAGTTTGATTTTAATAGCATTTTTTTAGTATAAAAGAGTTATAGAAAACTTGCAGAAGTAATAAAGAGTTCCCACTAATTCGTACACTTTTAAAGATACTATTGACATAGCTGGATTTGAATCTGTCGGTTTGCTCCTTGTTTTTGACGTGTCTCACATCCCTTTAATCTTCTGTTCTCCCTTTACATATTTTGCATTGAACAGATATTTTAATGTTGTATCATTTTAAGTTTTCTTAAATAGCTGTTTTATTCAGATAATTCATATTTAATACAGTTCGCCCATTTAAATTGCACAGTTCAATAGTTTTAGCGTATTCAGAGTTGGGCAGCCATAATCACAATCAATTTTAGAACATTTTCATCACTCCCTAGGATCCTTCTGCTCATTAGCAGACTTCCTCATTTCTCCTCAAACTTCCCTGCCTCAAAACTAGAAAACCACTAATCTACTTTCTGTCTCTACACATTTTCCTATTCTGGTAAAAGCAAACATTCTTGTCTCATTTTTGAGGAGGTAAGTAGCTACTTTTTCAAATTAAGTCTGATGTTAGCTGTGGGTTTTTCATATATCCCCTAATTCAAGACTGGGGAAGTTCTCCTCTGTTCTTAATTCCTTAAATGTTTTTCATCAGTAAAGGAGAGTTTTGTCAAATGTATTTTCTGCATCTATTGAGATGATCATGTGATTTTTGATTTTTAGTTTATTACTATGATGGATTACATTAATTGATTGGGGGATGTTAAACTTTGTATTTCTGAAATAAATCCCACTTATGAGGTTATTAATTATGTTAATATACTATATTAATTATGAATTATACTGGTATATAATCCTTTAAAAAATGTAGCCAAACTCAATTTGGTAGCATTTAGTTGAGAATTTTTGCATCTGTATTCACAAGGATCTGTAGTTTTCTTTCTTTGTGATAAGTTTTTTGATTTGGGGATTAGAATAATAACTGCTAACCTCATATAAGAAGTTGGGATGTATTCTCTCTCTAATTTTTGGAAGAGTTTTTAAGGAATTGGCATTAATTCTTTCTTTACCTCTTGGTAAAATTTAACAGAAAATCCATCTGGGTCTGGACTGGTTTTCTTTGTGAGTATTTCTATCTATTCAGTATCTTTACTTACAGTCAGGTTTTTTATCCTTTCTGAGTCAATTTCAATACTTTGCATCCATTTGGACTTTTTCCATTTGTCTAATTTATAAAATTTGTCGGCATATAGTTGTTGATAGTATTCCCTCACAAGCCTTTTTATTTTTGTAAGGCTGGTAGTACTGTCTCCTTTTTTTGTTTTCATTGTTTTAACTCTATGTTTGAGTTATTTTCTTGGTGTTTACTCTGGGAACACATGATACATCTTAACTATCACAAGCTAGGCAAGGTTAATACCGATTTAACTCCAGTATGTTATAAATGCAATACGCTGCTACAGATTTTGCGTTATCCAATCTTGTGACTCTCTCATCTTAGTGCATCCCCTCAACTGGAAATGGAAACTCAGAGTAGTGGAGCATCAGGTTTTTCTCATTTATTCCTAACAAGTTTGATACTTTTGCCAACAATTCTGCCATCCAGGAACTGCTATTCTCTGCTCCAAATCAAGGTCACCTTCACTGACAGCAAAATCGCTGGTTTTCCTGGCTTGCCCTACCCTTGGAAAATGACCATGACGACTGATTGGGGTGTGTTTCTGTCTGTGTGGTGCATGGGTGTGGAGGAAGCAAGCTGGGTAAATAAAGAAGGCTGCAGGTAGACTTTCATTGTTCTTACACAAAGTATTGGTCACCTTTCATGAATAAATGCTTCTCAATTTTTTATTCACCACTGGCCAACATTTTACAGCCTTCAATATTTTTTTTTTAAAACAATTTTCAGACTTGTTTGTGTTGGCGGCAGTGGAGAGGGGAGTTTCCAATGCCTTCATGCTGCCACATCCAGAAAGCTAAACTTTCTGTTTTACAAAGAGAATCTCTTCTTGTGAAAAAGTTAAGTAATAGAGGGATAAAGCATAAAAATAAAACCTTCTGTATCTCAACATCCGACTACACCCACTGCTAACTTCAATGTGAATATCCTTTCTGACTCTCTCAATGTGTTACCATACCACATTATATTAAAAGGACCACACATTACAGGATGTTTTACAACCTGCTTTTTCCACTCAACAATTTCCATACTGCCAAATTCAGTATCAGCCTGAATAGATTTATATCCTCCATTTTGATACTTGCAGAAGATTCCATTTACAACACAGTTGTTCTAAAATTCATTACCTATTCCTTATGGAAAAGTTTTAAGATGATTTTCTTTCCCCCCTCATTTTATAAACAACAATATGATAAAAGGACATCTGTACATGTTTATGTAGGTATCTATTTAGGATAAATTTCTATAGCAAGTAATATCAGTTCTCAGGGTGTGATGGTTTTGACTTCAGGAGTATTTTGTCAAATTGCCCTCCAATTTCTAATCTCTCCACCAATGCAGATGGGTTGCCACTTCCTTATATTTTCACAAGTACAGGATATCATTCATTACTTTCACGTTTCCCAAGGAAATAATTGGCATTGATGATTTACTCTTATTCTTGTTTGTGTTTATTTGATTGCTAGCATTATTGAATGTGCTCCCTTGTATTTGTTGACTATTATCTCCTTTCCTCACTTCTTTTCTTTGCCTATATTTTCCCCATGGGATCATTCTTATTTGTTAATATTTGTCCATTTGTCTATAATCCCTATTATAAATACCTTTCTCATGTCTTCAACTTTATAATGCTTTTTTCTTTATTTACCTTTTCTTTTTAAAGGAAACTATTATATTTTCATAGTTGAGCACAGGCTTTTAAGTTAGAATGTTGAAGTTCCAATTCTCACCTGCCTAGTTATAAGCTATTTAACTACAGATGGTAAGTGACTATATGACTCAGTTTCCTCAGATATAAATTATGAATAATGATATAGCCTACCTCATAGAAATTGTGTGTTAAATGTTCTGTCATATGCAAAACATTTAGGATACTACCTATAAGTTCTTAATGAATCTTAGCCATTATTGTTATTGTATAATAACATCCTATTTTTTTATGATATTCATTCATATCCAGCCCCACCCTAAGGTTTTGTGATATGCTAAATGTGCTTGGATGCACTAAGATTTTAAATGTATTTACTCATACTTTATTCCAGTATTTTTATAGCATTAATATTTATATACTTACATATTCAGTTGATTTAGATTTCATTTTGATGAGTGAGATGTGTATCAAGCCTTTTTTTTTGACAAATGGCTCATCATTTTGTTTATAACATATTTTGCTAAACAATTCCCATATAATTTAATAATTTGTTGCTTAGTACATTTTTATTTTGTATTAGATTGAGTTTCCACATGTAATTAGAATTAACTCTGACTTCTCTACTTAGTTCTTATTAAGTCTGTCTTCAAGGTATCATAATTATACTGCTACTATTTAATTATTAAAACAATTGGATCCTGTTTTCTCTATAAAACTGTGAAAATAATAGTACCTCTCTCAGAGACTTGTTTGAAAATTAATGCATGTTAAGTATTTAGAAGAGTTACTTGATACAAGTAAATGTTTCAATACATATTAGTAGTTGCAGTCATTCCTCTGCAATAATAGTTTTATATCTAGACTGATGGATTGATTAAGACTCCCAGTGAATCATATTTCCCTGTGTTTACCTCCCTTGCAGTTTGGATCAAGAGGTACATCCTATTTTCCCACCTTTTGGATTAGGCAGGCCTATGCTTTGACTTGATCAATAGAATGGTAAAAGTTATCTCATGTGGTTAAATAAACCTGGGCTTTAAGAGGTCTTAAGACACCTGTTTTCATCCTACAGGAACTTTGGAATATCCTGCTGTATAGGATAGGTGAGGTGGTCTTGATGTTCTGGAAAACCACCAGAAATGTGAGCTATTTCATACCATCCATCCTTAATAGAAGTCTCAATGCCTACAGCTACATGAGTGATCCCAGGTCAGCTTAGCAGAAAGACTATCCATCTATGGACAGCTAAAATTACAGAGCTGTGAACAAATAAACATTGTTTTGAACCTCAGTCTTATTCTTTTGAAAAGCCACAGCAGATAACTGATATGCAAACTTTAATTACAAATTTTATTTTAAAATTAAATAATTGCCTCAGTATCCCAATAATTAAAATTTTGCATTTTCTAAGAATATGTTGGATGGGGTCTTGGTGTGTGCCACACCTTTTGGGGGCAAAACATGATTGTAAGAGGGACTTTACCTAACAAATGCAATCAGTGTAAACTGGTTTCTTGTACCCTCAATGAATCCCTAACAATAAAAAATAAAAAAAAAGAATATGTTTACTCTTTCCTTTATAGTTTTTCTTTGAATCTAAACTTGAGTCATTATTATAGCAACACAAATATACATGAAGATACTAAAAACATAAAAACTCATAATAATACCTAAATAAATATTGACAATAGGAGCTATTGCTAGAACAACCAATGGCTTATCTGCGCTTTACCCCAGAAGTCTTGATCATTTGAAACTAAAAGATTCAATTCTTTTCCCACCCTGCTGCCAGTGCCTACCCTCTCGGCTCTACTGTCTAGAAACCTGGGACCAGTACCAAATAAATAATGCTCTTTTGCCTAAATGTTTGTGAGTTTTTATTTGTAAGACAAATTCAGGTTGATCACAAAAGAAAAATGCAACCCCTTGCTGCTTTAGGAAATATGCCAGAATAAAACATGATAATCAGCACTTCCAAATCAGCAGCTATTATTTTCTTTTGTCTAAATCTATTTAACTGTGTTTCTCTGTTGTGCAGAAAAGATCTTCTGAAGTCCAAGATTTTAAGGGTACTCACATTCAGGTTTTCTTTTGGCACTGTACCAATTACTTGGTATGTGACACATTTTACTTCAGAATTTAGGGAAAAGAATGAGTACCTCAAGTAAAGAAGTCAGGAATAAAATGAAGAAAACACAGAACCTAGAAATTAGTGGACTGCAATTTTCCTTAGTTTCAAAAAGAAAGACAACCTGAAAGACTGATTTCTAGCATATCCAAAAAGAAGAAAAACGTAGTAAGCAAGTGAAATTAGTAAACACAAAGTTATTTGGCGACAGCAACAAAAACAATATGGAATTTTAAGTTTTTGTGTTGATTAAAAAGGAAGGTAAATTGGCTTAAATTAAATCCACAAAATAAAAATTTCACATTTCTCTAACTTACTGTAGGAGAATCTCTCATAGAGAGAAATGGTTAAAATAATAGTGAATGCAGCTCCTCTCTTTGTGCCAGCTTTTGATTATTTTTGTAGATGTCAATCATATAAGTTTGTTTTTTTTTTGTCATTTATCTGGCAAAGTACCAGCCCAGATTCTTCTAAATTGAGATGATAATTTTTTTTTCCAATCCCACCATGACAAACCTTTAAAGGACCACAATGTCATTTTATTATTTAATTTATTTTCTACCACAAATGCATTTCCTGGCAGTGCAGAGCACAACGTTCTACTCTTTCTGTTCTATCCACTCAACATATTAGAGGGATTACCAGTAAGATAGGGCCAGGCAGTTGTTTCAGTCTACCAGGCAGACAGACCTTCCTTCTCATCCCTCCAAGAGCTTTCTTAATCCAGGCTTAGTGTGCATCATGTATGTGACAGTGCCCTTAACTCTTAGGCCTTCACTTGTACGTGTGTGAAACTATCTCTGTGTATACATCTAGACTAGCATATAATACCTGAAAAGAATTTTTATGTTAACTTTGATGTGTATAGAATTTTATGTGTTACCAAGTTCTGTGACATCAGCCATCTCATTTTATACTCGGGTATTTGAAGTTAGAAACACAGGACACAGCTGTGGCATTCTATGGAGAAGTAACCATGAACAGAGAGGCGAAGGAGGAAAGGAAAAGTGCCAAGTGAGAATCCCAATTTCTGACTAAGGCTCTTTACCCAATGCTGTGCTATCCCCAGTTCAATAGAAAATACATTTTCATGCCCAATTAATGCAACTGAAGAATGCTACTCTGTTCTTTACTTTTTTTTTAGGTTACTTTCCTCTAGAAACAAGTCAAATGTAACCTGGATAGTATTATATACGAATATATAATGATTAAATTTCTTTAGTTTATGATGTGTGGTGGGTCACACTTGTAATCTCAGCTTCTTGGGAGGCTGAGGTGGGAGTGTTAGGTCTGGCAGAAAGTAGACAGGTGGCAGGAAGTGGCTAAGGGTGGAGAGCAGGAATTGAATTGTAGCTAGGAACCATATTGCTGCTAGGAGTTGTTCCCTAGTGGGAATACGCACTGAGGGACCTTTAACTGAGCTGGGGGTTATTACCATATAATAAGCATACCATAGAAGATGTATTCATGAAGGATTGTAGGAGGATGTGTGCATAGTAAGGAAACTGTTATATAACTTAACCTGTTGTATAAACTGCTAAATAACCTGTTATGTAATCTGTTATGTAACTCCAACCTGTCAGTCACGTCAAGGGCAGGAAATGGCAACCAATCCTTTCAGGTGAAAGGCAGGACAAACTAATGAACCTACTATGTACGCGCATTTTTAATCATCTCTTTAATCACTGTTCCATGAGGCAGCTAAGGAGATAGCCGTATGTAGATTTATAGATAATGTGAAGGATTGAGGAAACATGAACTCTGCCATTTTTACTTTACTGAAATTAGATGGGTATTTGATTGAATATTTAACCCTAGAGGGTTTCATTAATTATTAACATCTGACACACTACATAGTATATGGTATGTGTGTGTGTGTGGTGCCTGTATGTTTAGAAGGGAGAAGTACAGAAGGACATTCCCAAACTCTTTCTTAAATTTGTATAAGCCAATGGTGTTGGTTGGCATGATGGCTCATGCCTATAATCCTTGCACTTTGGGAGGCTGATGTGTATGGATTGCTTGAGCTCACTAGTTCAAGACCAGATTGAGCAAGAACAAGACCCCATTTCTACTAAAAATAGAAAAACTAGCCAGGTGTTGTGGTGGGTGATTTTAGCCCCAGCTACTTGGAGGATGAGGCAAGGGTCTTGCTATGTTGCCCAGGCTGGATGCAAATTCCTGGCTCAAGCAATCCTCCTGTGAGATCTGTCTACATCTTCTCTGGTTCCCCAGTTCCCAGTGTCACTAGTGACCACTGGTACTGAGTCTAGCCACTGATAGAGTGGTCACAGATACAAAACAACCACACACACATTTATTGCAAAGCAAAAGTACATCTCAGAGAGAGACAGTGGGTCATTCTCCACAAGTGGAGAAAGACTCCAAAGTCTGAGCACATGCTATACACGGGCCATTACAAAAATTTTGCGATACCAAAAATAAATCAAGAAATGTGAAATCCGTGTGGACGGAAACAAATGAAGCCCTCCCAGCAACACCAATAAACAGAGCAAGTTGAAACTTGCATGAGTGACTCAGAAAGGACACTGTCAACTGTGTATAGTTTCTAATTCACTCTCGCAAGTTTCAACTTGCTCGGGGTATCGGTAATGGGTAATGACCCACGGAGAGCCTTGAAAAATCAGGGATCATGTAAGCAGGAATGGCTTCACCTTCTGTGAGTGGTTTGGAAATGAAACACTTACTTAATTTTAGCCATTATTATTGTAAGCTTGTCTTGTAGAAGTGGGAGAGAGCCATCTGCTCCAGAAAGGTGATTATAAATAACACATAATGAAGCCTCATCCAGCTAGCATTGATTGGGGAAAAATTGCATGGTGATCAATGACAGTTTGGAGATTAGGAATACTGGCCCCAACTTACTGCCACTGTGACCTTAGACAATTGTTTAACCTCTTTTAGTCTTTGTCCTCTCATCTGCAAAGTGGAGCTAACATTATCTACTTCATAGAGTTCCTTTGAGTATTAAGTTAATAAAATACGGGTATAGCTCTGAGCATGCCACATAACAAGCCTTCAAAAAGTGGTTACAATTACAAGAAATTTGGCAACAATTTAATAAGCAAGATCTCCTACTGATTCAGGAGCTCATAGATATTTTAAAAATATTCCTATGACTTTTGTTCTTTGTTATAAAACTTACTATAAACACAAATAATATGAATAATCCTGTCTGTTATAATGTTGCTGTTAGAGATATTATAGAATTTCCAACCCTTTATTTCTTAACTCTTTCCTAGCCCAAGCTGTTGTTATGTTCTGCCCAATGCCCTAAATCGTGACTACTTCACTCTGAGAAAAGATCTATTTCCTACTCTTCTCAGTGTCTCAGGGCCCTGATATTTGCAAACTTGATTTTCTGTGCTCCTTTCGCTAATTGTTTTTCCCACAGATAGGGCTAACGGGAGGCAAAAACTACATTAACTGGAGGGCGAGGAGAGGGAAGCCAGCTGATCTCTTTGCCTTCTTCCTGAGCTTCAGGTTGCATTTCTAGATTGGAGCTCCTCCATAATTCATAATTGTCTCTCTGGCAGAACTTCTCTCTATGCTCACAATTTCTGTTGGGCAGATCCCTTCCACAATCTCAGTTAGACCCCCACTTCCATGGGCAGCTGCTCCGCTGTGGTTCCAGCGCTTGTCGGGGTGTCCTGGATTCTGGACTCTGGTTTTACAAAGCATTGCTTCCTTTGTCCCTTCAGTTCCAGAGTAATTTTTGGCTGACAGTATTCTTTGGGTGTTGATGCTAAACTCTGGTATCCTCAACACTCCCTGATGGTCTTTTAGCTCTTCAGTTCTTTATAGCTAGTTGTTTCTATTAAAATCCTCGATTGAACTGCTTGGTCTGGCATCTCCTAATTGATCTCAACTGATACAATTTTGAGAGTCCCCAGTTTGTTCTCAAGCTATTGATCTAGTATAGAGCCTTAATTTTTAGTGAGTTATTGATCCCAGAGGATTTTTTTTTCCAGTTTTTGGCTGGGGCTGGGTTTGAACCAGTCACCTTCGGCATATGGGGCCGGCACCCTACTCCTTTGAGCCACAGGTGCCTCTGATCCCAGAGGATTTTTATAAAAAGAAAAACATTAAACTCTCAGTCATTTCCTTTTTTATTCAAGAAAGTTAAAAAATACCTGCTCCTGACTTCGAAAACTAATTTTATTAGTAAGTAGCTATATAGTAGAAAATTCTCTGATAAAGATCTATAGAATGAAAAAATAAGTGAAGACCAGGACATGACTCTTTTGTACAATTAGTAAGGTAGCTCCTGATAGTTAGGATTTCGAAGCATAAATAACTTAATTACTTTAAAGTTTATCCTACATTAAAGAGGTTGGAATTCCAATCTCAAGCATTATGCATTAAGATCATTAAGATAATTTTGCTCTGCCTCTGATTTATATAGTTAGCCAAAATCAAATCAAAGATACAGTATTACTTACTATGGTCTGAATGTATGTGTCCCCACCGTCAAAATTTTTGTGACAATATTAGCACAAATATGAAGACTTTAGGTTTGGGGGGGTGATTAGATCATAAGTGTGGAGCCCTTGTGAATGGCTTAGTACTCTAATAAAAGAGCCCCGAGAGGTTGCTTCTCCTTTTCTACTGAGTGAAGGCGTGGTAAGAAGTTGCTGCCCATAAACAAGGAAACAGCTCTCACCAGATACTGAATCTAGTGACTTGAACTTGGACTTTCCTGCTTTCAGAACTATAGACAAATATTTATTGCTTATAAGCTACATTTTTATTATAGCACCTGAATGGACTAAGACACTAATCAAACACTAAAATACATAAAATAAAAATAAAGATAAATAATAGTAGTAACAAATAAATTCTCCGCTTAACGACAGGGAATCTCATAAACTATGACAGGAATTTTCAAGTTTATGTTCAAGTCAATGCAAAATAACCAGGAATCAAACATATGACTTCCTTTGATGTAGATCATCAGCAGTTCAAGGGATGTATATCTGCCCAAATGAAAAAAAGGTAAATAGAATTCCAAAGTTTAGGAAAATCATATTAACCTAACAACTTAAATAAAATGTAACCAAATGCTCTTAGGCAATTAGAGGGGCACATGGGCAAACTTTCATTTTTATGCAGATGGTTGCAATTAATCTGCAAGAAAGTGTGGAATAGTCAGTGTGTCCTGAGACATCTATCCTTGCTCCATTGTTTAAATTGGTCCTTTTTGTTTCCCATGATCACTGGGAAAATGTCAATCAGTCAGGGTCATGGAACTTACCTAAAGTTGTGGAATCATCTGCTCTGACAGGTTTTCGTGACCACTATGGTAACATAAATTAATAAATTTATTAAATTGAACATTTCAGGCAAATGTGCACTGATGGAAAACAAAAATTATCTCTCTGAGTCAGTATACCTTGTGCTTAGCAAACTTTATTGACCTTGGAAAAAATCACAATTACTGACAACAATGAATCTCTAATTTAAAAGAAAATGATTTTCAGGAATAAGGCCAACATTAATGAGAGCATTTATCAAAATTGTCTATCAAAATAATATTAGCTGCAAAACCTAGTCAATTAGGGAAAAATGTAATCTTTTAATGATATATAAAGTTTATAAAAAGAGAAAGTAGGTCCAGGACTTAGAATCTTTTGGATGCCCTCATTATAAAAATGTAATGTTGTAATGGAAAAATACATTTAAAGAGGATATAATTACAACAGAAATTTAAAACTTCACATGAGAAGGGGTAAATTAATACAATGCTTATTCATTTATTTAAGTTAATTGGACTTTTTCAGGGTAATTGTAGGCTTACAGTAAATTGAGTGTAAAGTGCACAACATTCCCATATGCCTTCTCTCTCCCCTGCACATAGTTCCCCTTATTATTAACATCTTGTATTTGTGTGGTTCATTTGTTACAATTGCTGAGTCAATATTGATACATTATTATTAACTGAAGTCTATAGTTGACTTTAGGGTTCACCATTTGTGTAGTACATTTTACTAGTTTCGACCAATGTAAATTGAATGTATGTATAAATCACAATGAGTAGTTTCATTGCCCTAAAAGTGACTTGTGATCCACCTGTTCATCCTTCTGTTCCTTTCCCAACACCCCCTGCAACCTCTGGCCTTTTTAATGCCTCTGTGGTTTCACCTTTTCCAGATGGTATGTAGTTAGAATCATATGGTGTATATGGAGTCTTTCACCTAACAATATGCACGTAAGTTTTGCTGGGGGAATGGGGACCGAAGACCCCATTCTTGGCAAAGGAAAGCTCCCCCAGAAAAAGAGGAAAACTAAAAAGTAAGCTGAGTGGTTCAGAACAAAGAAAAGTCAGCTAGTTTACATTTAAGCTAGCCATTGCTAGCAAGCTTCTTGCCTTTTCTGAAATTCTAGCCTGTTGGGGATACCGCTTATAAACACCCTGCTGGGTCTGTGAGTACTCTGAGGAGAATAATGGCTATAGAAGAGAATATGGCAAGTCCTAGAAAAGATACATCTTCTAGGGCAGTGGTTCTCAACCTTCCTAATGCTGCAACCATTTAATACAGTTCCTCATGTTGTGGTGACCCCCAACCATAAAATTATTTTTGTTGCTACTTTATAACTGTAATTTTGCTACTGTTATGAATCGTAACGTAAATATCCAATATGCAGGAGACCCCCAAAGGGATTGCAACTCACAGGTTGAGAATCTCTGTCTAAGGCGTTTCCTGCCCATTAAACTGACAAAGCAGATACCCAGTGTGGAGATTTGTGTTTGCCTGGGGCAGAGACCAAGGGAGTAGCTGGAGGCCTGAGAAATGGGCAGAAGAGCTTATGTCCCTTATGGCAGAGGAAAATCCTTTGTTGTGGTGATGGGAGGAAAATGCATCCCTCCCACCAATCCCTCAGAGGAGATTAACTCTAGTGGCGGGGTTTTATCCCTCAGAGAACTAGCAGAGCTTAACACCTCCCTAGAAATCTGTGTGTGTGTGTGTGAGCTCAAGCAGGAAGGAGTCTCTCCCAATACAAGCCTCAGATTTCAGATTTCTGATGGCTACCCTTGAGGTTAATAACAATAACAATAGGAGCTGATATGATCAATCCAAGAAACTGCTGACGTCTTTGTTCCCTCCCTCATCTTACCCTCTGGGCAAGTAGAATTCAATAAAATCAGAGTGGAGTGAACACTCTGGGCCATTGCCAGATTCCCACAACAGGCAATGGACCCCTGAGCTCCCACTTTTGATTCTACTCCATGTCTCATGGCTTTCTTCACCATTGCTTCTAACTCTATATTTCTTCAGTCAATCGTGGCCAGTTTCCACAGGTCTCAGCAGACCCTCCTCTCAGGTTGGGATCCCTACAAGTTTCTTCTATGTCATTTATTCTGATAGCTCATTTAATTACGTTTATAATTTTTAGCTTTTATTTCATTCTTAATTGATATATAATTTTTGTACTTATTTATGGAGTATATAGTGATGGTTTGATACATCTAATGTACAGTGATCAGATTAATCAAACATTTGTCATTTCTTCGTGTTGGGAATATTCTCCTTCTAGCTGTTTGAAACTATATAATATATTGCTGATAACTGCAGTCATAGAACAGTGTTATGGAACACTACAACTTATTCCTCTTATCTAGTAGTCATTTTGCATCCTTTAGCAAATCTCTCCCTATTTCCCCCTTCTTCCTTACCCTTTTTCTGTCAGTAGTTTCCTCTGTTCTACTTTTTACTTCTAAACTCATTATTTATTATCAAATAGTCTTCCATTGTATAGATGTACCACTATTTGTTTGTCCACTCACCAACTAAAGGATATCTTGGTTGCTTCCAAGTTTTTGGTGAGTATAAATAAAACTGCTATAAACATTTGTGATCAGGTTTCTATGTGGACTTATTTTTAACTCATTTGTGTGATTTTTTGGGGGGTTGACATTTATGACAATTTTATAAAACTTATAGGTACAAATTCAAAAATTTTAACTAAATTGATATATTCCTAGGCAAAGTATATATAAGTAAATATTTCTGAAGAATTAGAAGATCTGAATTATCCTATAATTACTAAGAAAATTGAATTAGTAGTCTAAGATATTTCCACTTGGGAAAATATGAGCACAGTTTCCTTATCAATTACAAATTAACATTCAAGAAGCAAACAATTTCAATCCTAATCATATTCTTTCAGGCCACTAAACATTTATTTATGAGACTAGTGCATTTTGATATTAAAATGCAGCAAAGAAAGTAAGGAAGGAAAATTCTAGGTAAATTTTAGGTATGAAACATAGATACAAAAATTGTAAGTGATATGCTAGCAAGAAGAATTTAGAACAAATATAAATGACAATGATGTATTCTATGACAAAGTGGGGTTTATCTAAGGAAAATAAAGTTAATATCAAAAATTAAATTAATATAATTTGCTGTATCATAAGATAAAGAATATTATATAATTACCTGAACAATTTTGGAAGAAGCACTTGATAAACTAGAATATTCATTGATATTGAAATTCGTGGTAAATTAGAAGCAGAAGAAATCACAAATCAACAGTGAATATTAAATGTGATGTTAACACACTGAAATTCCTGAGTTTGGGAGGGAGACCAGGATTCCAAACTTACTTCTTTTTATTAATATTTTACTACTGTTTCCCTGACAGTGAGGTATGACAAGTAAAAGCAAATAGGTGTAACAGAAAACAAAGAAATACAAGCTCATTATTTGAACATTATATAGGTGTGTGCAAGGAATAACAAAAAAACTCTACAAATAAATTCTTTGAATTAATTAAAGAACAAGAAAAATTTTCTGGATAAAAATCTACATAGTAAAATAGTTTTGCTACTATGTAAGAAAATATGCCCTCCAAATGTAAATGTATCATTTATGATAGCACCAAGCATACAGACTACACAAAAACACATCTAGAATATGTTCAAGAACTCTATGAGGAAATGTTAAAGATTTCCTGAAAGACATTAAACAACATGTAAATAAAGGGAAAGATAAATTATATTAATTTATTTTACCTCCAAATGATTTATAGATTTAATGCAATCCTAGTCACAATCACAGCACAGCATTTTCTTTTCATAGAAATTGATAAATTGATTCTGAATCTTATATGTAAGTTCAAGAGAGTTCATTTAACTAAAAGTAGTCTTTAAAGAATTAGTTGCAAAGATTTAATCTATTGAATATCAAGAATTATTACAAAGGTAGGAAGGTTGAGATAATGTGGAGTGGCTACAGAGACAGGCTAATGAAATAAAATGGAGAGACCAGATGAAAATGCACACACACCCCCACACTCATATATATATGTATGACACACTCACATATGTGCACACATATTTAGATATATATGGCACACACAAATACATATGCATACATATTTAGATATACATAACAGAAATGAAATGACAGATTAGTGAAGAATAGATAGTCTGTTCTATAAATAATGCTAGCACATGAATATATAAATAACAAACTGAAATCCTATCTTACATCATACACAAAATCAATCTGGGTTGATTAAAGACTGAAATGTGAGAAGGCGAAACTGTTAAGTTTTGAAGATAACACATGAACATATTTTCATTATGTCAGAATAGGGAATAATATATTTGTATCTATGGACTTAAAGTTGGAATATAAAGAAGGGAAAAACGTAATGGGAATAGTAATATTCACTGGATTAAATTTGTCATTCTTTTATGTTTTTAAATGTAGTCACTACGTCATATACTTTAGCATTTTTCCTTAAGAAAATACAACGTACTTCAAATATAAAATAGTACAGCGGCAATATTTTCTTATTGTCCAGTCAGAAATAAAAACTTGGCAAAAATGTGTTTTTTATATCCATCATGGTTAATTTATATTATACAGATACCTAATAGACTTATTTTATTAACTCATGTTTCTGTCCTTAAACTCTGCCCTCAAGGCCTTAAAACCAGGGTAAGCTGCCAGAGATCCTCCCAAAGAGAATGGGGAAGAGAAAGAAAAAGGGCAGCAAGGTTCTTTCTTTACTAGTTCTCCTGTGAGCTGGCATAATACTTTCTGGCCTGGATAATCTTTGAAAATGTGCACTTTCTCTTGTGGTGTGTTCCACAGGGTCTTTGGATACTCCCCCATTACCATGGAGGGCTTGTTGGCCATTTGTTGATGTTCTCCCACCAACTACTTACAGCTCCTAATTGTCCACTTATACCAAGGTCTCTGCTACAATTCCTGGACAAAGAAATTATAGATAATTGAAATCTGATGAAAGCCCACTTTCCCCTTACTTCAGGTGAAACTCATGCATTTGACTTGTTGGTAGAACGAGTTGTATCCCAAATTGATATATTGACTTAAAAACACAAGATCTATAAATTTGAAGAGGAGAACTTTATTTCTTATGATGGGTTGCAACCTACAGGCTGGGGAGCAGAGCCTCCCAAATGAGGCCAAAAGCTTTACCAGATGGAGGGTGGGATAGGAGTTGTATGCATAAATGGGTTGGCTAAACATACCTATTTAACAAGAAGTGTATAAGTGGAATTATGAATATTCATAAAGAGAGGTTGTGCATATGTATATACAAACATATATGTATATGTTTGAGGCCTCTCAACATATGTATATGTATATATACATACAGTACATGTATATGTATTGTTGAGAGGTCTAACACAGCCACACACAAACCCTTTCCTTTCTCCCCAACTCCTCTCCTGCTAAAACACAAAGTATCTGGCTAGCCCACCCCCAGAAAAGTTCTTGCCAAAAGAGCCTAACTTCCTAGGCAAGCTGTGGAATTTGTCCACCCACTGTGGCCCCATATAAAAGGGGTCTCTAACTAGCCCCAGGCACAGACACCATCTTTGCACTGCCCAGGTGGATCACCTTCCCCTTTTAACAAACTTGAGCTGAACATCTCCACTGTGGCCTCCTCTCAGGGTGCCATCATTTACACTTTTCATATGTTACATACCTCCCACGTTCACATTGGGATAAGAAGCCATCTTACATGAAGTAAACTTAGCCTCTACATGTCAAAAGATGAAACAAAGAGCACAAAGGTGCTTTGAGCACAGCCTCTGTCAATTGGCCAGAACCATTCCATAGTCAGAGGTCATTTACCAGGAAGGAGTACATTGTTGAAATCACACACAAAAGGGGAGGGCAATCTGGCTGGGCAGTTGGGTGAAGTCAGCAGAGGAGCCTCTGTTCTTTGTTTTCAGGACTAGTTTCTATTTAATTCCTAGGAAAAAATTCTGGTGACAGGGGTGTCTAGGAAGCAGGTATACTAAGGTGTGACCAAGCTCGCATATTGTTATGGCTGGAAAACTTAATTTTTAAAGATTTTTCTAGGGTCTCTCTTTGGCCAAGAGGTGTCTGTTCATTTGGTTGGGGAGGCTTAGGGTTATGTGTATATATATATATATATATATATATCCAGACAGGATACCTTAGAAAAGTAAAATCTGAAAGAACAAGTCTTCTCACAGGAGCCCAAGGACACTCCTGCAAAGTCCTCCCCATAATGACTCAATTCTTATGAATTTGTAGAAACTTAATTTCCTGGAACCTTGAAACTAATGCTTTCTTCTGCTTCTGAAAAATTCCACACTTCTGTAAAAGCCAGTGCCCACCTTATCCAGCTCCATTTAAACTGACCAATGGGAAGGGTACCTGTGGGCAAGGAGTCCTGTGAAAGAGGAAGGACAGAACCAGTTGGGGAGGGGAACTCGTTCATTTTTGGACTTGAGTCTGTTGTGGTTCTGCTGGATGAAATAAAGCCCTTCCTCTTTTAATCACAGGTGTTCAGGTGTTTCTCTTTCTCCATTGGGCCTTGATTTCCTGCAACACACACACACAGACACACACATAAACACACATATACACACACATGCACACACACACACATATATATATATATAATTAAAAAAAAATTGAGTTCTATTATTGTAAGGACCAAAGTAACACCGTTTTGTTAATAGACTCCATTTTACAGGGTTGCTGTGTAAGTTTGCTGTGTAATGCTTGTTTTGCAAATTTTGGTTCCCTGCTTCAGTTCCCTGAGCCACCCCCACCGGTTGAGCAATATCTGCCCCTTCCTCAACCACCCTCCTGCTTCTGGCTTCACCAAGATATCCAATCAGCAAGTGACAAGATACCTAGACTCACCCTCACCCCACACCCCCCTCATCCCACTTCCCCTCCCATTTTCCTTTCTGTACCCTATAAGATCACCCTGA